>PVKA01040823.1:0-18489 GCA_004027165.1 Ctenomys sociabilis | reverse complement strand
ATAATTATTGAATCTTTGATATAATTCAGCTATAAAAAACCTGTAAATATAATTTCATGTATGCACCTTGTACAATACCAAAACGTTATGAAAACAGTTTGCAATGTATTAATTCATCGACTCTGTATGGTTAAGGTGTCTTGAAACTGTCTGATTGACATTTGTATTTTAATAAAATAAAAATAAATGGAAAAAAAAACCCTACTCAGGAATCAATGGGTCACAGATGAAATTAAACAAGAAATTCAACAATATCTACAATTCAATGAAAATTCAACCACAAATTATCAGAATTTATGGGATGAGATGAAAGCAGTTCTCAGGGAAGTTTATAACTATGAACCCACTCATTAATAAAACAGTATGGGAACAAATAAACATCCTAATGCTGCACCTCCAACATCTAGAAAAGAAAGAACAGACCAAACCTAAAGTCCACAGATGGGAGGAGATCACAAAGATTAGAACAGAAATTAATTCAATTGAGGTGAAGAAAAAAGTTCAAATAATTAATGGATCAAAAAGCTAGTTCTTTAAAAGATTAAATAAAATCATTATGCCCCTACCTAATCTCATTAAAGAGAGGAAATGAAAAATTCAAACAGAAGCAATGAGGAATGAAAAGCATGTAATTACCATAGGACCAATGAAAGAGCCAAAGATTATCAATATATTTTAGATTGTTTACTTTCACAAAGAAAAAGACACAGATGAAATGCACATATACCTTGAAAGGTACAAATTATGAAAACTGAATCAAGAAGATATAACAACTCTCAATAACCCAATAATAGCCAATGAAATACAAAATCTAATAAAAATCTATCGACAAAAAAGTACAGGTTCTAATTGATTTACAGCTGCATTCTACAGAAAATGTATGAATGATCTTGTCACTATGCTCCTCAAAGTCTTCAATGAGACTGAAAAAGAATAAATCCTCAAAAAGTCATCCATGGAGGCAAATATTATACTAACATCAAAACCAGGGAAAGATACTAATAAAAAAGAGAACTATAAGCCAATCTTCCCTCATGAACATTGATGAGAAAATTCTCAACAAAATCCTAGCAAATAGAATACAGCAAATCATCAGGAACATCGTACAACATGACCAGGTAGGATTCATCTCAGGGATGTAAAGATAGTTCAATATTTGGAAATCTATAAATATAATGTACTATATCGATAAAGTGAAAACTAAAAGGCACATGATCATCTCAACTGATGAAGAAGAGGATTTTGACAAAGTCCAATGCTCATTCATTTTCAACGTCCTACAGAAAATTGGAATAAATGGTCTATACTTCAATCTGATAAAAGCAGTTTATGACAACCAAATGACTAATGTAATTATAAATGGGGAAAATCTGAAATATTTTGCTCTTGGATGTAGTACAAGATAACGATGTAATCTATCACCACTCACATTCAATGTAGTTCTGAAATCATTAGCTAAAACCATTAGAAAGAGAGAGAAATAAAAGGAATAAAAATAGGTAAAGAAGAAGTTAAATTATCATTATTTGCAGATGACGTGATACTTTACTATTAAGACCCAAAAAAAACTCCACCAAAAAGCTACTATAATTAATACACAAATTCAGTAGCATAGCAGGATATAAAGTCAGTACCCAAAAGTCAACAGCATCCCTCTACACAGGCAAGAAACAAACTGAGAGGGAAACTATAGAAACAATATCTTTTACAATAGCACCAAGGAAAATGAAATATCTTGGAATTATTTTAACTAAAGAAGTCAAAGATCTTTTCAAGGAAAGTTACAGTACTGTGAGAAAAGAGATCATACGGGATTTCAGCAAATGTAAAAATATTTCCTGCTTCTGGATAGGAAGCACCAACATTGTGAAGATTACCATAATCCCAAAATTACTGTACCTACTTAATGCAACCCCTATCAAACTACCACCAACGTACCTCCCAGACCTAGAGAAATCCTTACTAAAATTTATTTAGAATGAAAAATGACCTAGAATAGCAAACAAAATTCTGGGCAACAAAGACAAGGCAGGTGGCAATACAATTCTTGACTTGGAATTATACTACAATGCTATTGCGATAAAATCAGCATGGTCTTGGCAATGAAATAGACCTGAGGATCTATGAAATAGATTAGAAGATACAGAAGCCTCTAGGAACACACTTATCCACCTTGTCTTTGACAAAGGGAAAACAATATGATAAATGGTAGAAAGATAGCCTCTTTAAAAAATTGTAGTGGAAAACTGGCTCTCTACATGCTGACAAACTAAAAGTTGACCCAGCTCTATCACCATGTACTAAGCTAAAGTGAAAATGGATTAAAGATCTAGACATTAAAAAAGAAACACTAAATTTCCTGGAAGAGAAAGTAGGAGCAACTTCTGAAGACATAGGGGTAGGCAGAGAGTTCATGAACAAACATGTATTTGCAGAGGTAAAACTTGAAAGAAATAACATCTGGGACCTCCTCTCATTGAGAGATTTTTGCACATTAAATGAAATTATCAGCAAAGTGAAAAGACAACCCACAAATTTGGAAGAATTCTTGACTAATAAGCATTCCGAAAAAGGTTTGCTCTCTACAATTTATAAAACACTAAAAGAAACATTAGGGCCCAAAATTTGAAGACCCAATCCAGAAATGGGCATCTGAGATGAATACACATTTCTCAGAAGACGAAATTAAATAAGCGAATATATATATATATATATATGGAAAAATGCTCCACATCAGTAGCCATTGGTGAATTGCAAATTAAAATGACACTGAGATATCATCTCAGAAAGAATGGCTACTATAAAGAAATTAACCAACAACAAATGTTAGAGAGGCTATGGAGGAAAAGGAACCCTTCTCAACCGCTGGTGGAAATGTATACTGGTGCAACCACTATAGAAATCAGTGTGGTGACTCCTAGAAAAACCAGGAGTGGAAATCCCACTCAAGCCCCAGCTATCCTCCTACTGGGAATTATCCTGGAGGAAGTGAAAACTTCATATCACAGTGATATATGGGTACCTATGATTTTAGCCGCACAATTTGCAATAGCCAAATCTGGGAAACAATGAAGATGCCTGTGACCTAAGGAATAGATGAAAAAGGTGTGATATTTTTATATAATGGAGTATTACTCAGTTATAAAGAATGATAAACTCGAAGCCTTCATATTTATTTAGACGTCACTTGAAGAAATACTCAGAAGTGAAATAAATGAGACCCACATGTGTAATTACCATATACTCTCCCTAGTATATGGAACTCAAAGGAGGAAATACAAATAGAGAGGTATAACACAATTAAAACAAAGTGAGATCTTGAGGATTATACAATGAAGAGAAAGCAAGGAAAAAAGCTAGGAAACTTGGCAGAAGAAAAACCATATACAAGATGGGTATGGCAATAATCCTGAGAATCTTCAGCAGCTTTTTGAAACAAGCAGTTAATTGGTAGGATTCTCAACCTGACTAACTATATATGCTGATACCTGTGAACTAAACAACTGCACTGATATAGCAACATGTAATAGTAGGGTCATGCTTGGAGTGTCTATCATTCTGGTCTTTTAAATATGTACTGCTTTTCATGACATACGAATTACTGCCATACTTTCTCTGAAGTAAATGTTTGTTCTAAAAAAGGTAATAAATGCAAACAAGAGACATAAAAAATGTTAAAGGACTGTCCTCCTACGGTGCTATATGTGGTTAGATTTCTAAACTTTGATGCAAAAATATGTAATATTTTATTCCAATCTTTAAATTATATTTTTATTTTAAATTTTTTCTGCACATTTTGTAGTTACTTAAAATTTAACATATCAATAGTTGGTGGAAAATATCTGTTCCATGTTATGCCTAAGATGTTTGATATTCAGACAGATAGTGAGGTTAAGCTCCACTGCTTACACTGTAGGGTAATAACAATAAGTTTCTATTCTGAAGAGTAAACAACCTAAGTTTTCAGATCAAAATTAGAGAAAAATGAGGGCTCCTAGAACAGCCAACATTTTGCCTCTAGCCTTTCAAAATCAGTGAAGACTCATGACGTTGGAGAACCTGTAGTGTAACATTATGTAAATCAGTTGTGTCTCAAATTTTCTGATCAAGGAGATTATGGGGTCAAAGAGGAAAGTGATTGATGATATAGAGTATGGCTAACGAGAGTCGCTTGGAAAGAAAACTTTCTCTTAGGCTTTTATATAGAGCAAATTGATCAAGCAATGGCCCTGACTCATCTACATGTCTGACACTGACAAAGGATCTACAAACTGTGGTACAGGGTTACAGGATAAATATTGAGTGGACTTGACTGACCTTATCAAATGGAAAAAGTACAATCTTGTTATATTGTTCCTGCTTTATCTTGGTCTTAACCATCCAGCAGAAAAGTATAAAAATGAAGTACAAAAAGTAAAGCCATATTAATATGTTGAGCTGTAAAAGGCTCAAGTCAACAACTTCGGACACTGCCAGTCTTATGGAAAATCCACTACTATTATGGACTACTGGACTATATTGGAATAAGTTGCTGAATTCACACACCTATAATATTTAAATGACAATGGAATATCCATCCCTGACAAAACTGAACAACAAAGGATATACAAATGAATGATCATTTTGTATCTGTATATTCAAAATCAAGAGGATAAATATACAGCTTCGTTCTCTTAATTCAATGATTGAAAGATTTTCTGTAATGGGTCTTGTAGACAGGATATCGTGGCTGCAAGCTGTACAGTGAATAAATGCTAAGACCACAATATGAAATTTATTTATTAATGAAGCTGTCCTGGTAATCGGTTTTGGAACAATCTCATTGCTATTGTTTTTCTCAATAAAATTAGTTTTAGAAAAGGCAAAATATTTTTGCAGAACTACTATCTAAAGTATCTCCTACCAAGTCCCACCTTTCAAAGAGTCCATTACATGCCTGCAGTGGCACTCCAAGTTATAATTATAGATGACTTTTTAGGGTCAATAACCATATTCAAAGCAAAAGGCTGCATAGGGTTTTCTAGACAATGATGCTGGGACTGGAACAGTGAAAGTTTCTGACATTTACTGAACTCTGTGTCTCACCACAAAGCTCTTCCTTCTAGGTCTTCCAGCCAGTTCATTTCCCTATATGAGAAACAGTCCTGAGGCTTTCAAGATGTATTAATTCTCTCTACCAGAACCCCTTGTTATTGTTGAGACACTTTTTTATCTATCCTCGCTGTGCCTATGTTCTCTCATGAACTTCTGGCTTACTGTGGATGTGCATCTTAGGAAATACAGGCAGTGTGGAGGAACACTGTGCACAGGAAATTCATGAAACAAGACAAAACCTCATGCCAGTAACACCCATGGAAAGAAAAGCTCAGAAATATCACTTCTTGCCATTTTTGTCTAAATCACAAGTTACAAACTATGCTTCTCATAGTTTAGATCTAGAATGTCTTCCCAAATCCTCCTGTATTCAGAGGCAGGCCTTTTGAAAGAATACAGGAGGGTTGCATGCTAGACTCATTGTCTGATTGATCCACTAATGAGTCCATAGCTGAAAGTGCCATTAGGAAATGGATGCTGGCAGGAAAAGGTAGGTCATGGCCAGCAGGCATGCCTTTGTCTGATAAACACCTCTCTTGAGCTCTCCACTTCTGATTTTGCTTCTCAGTTCCTATGAAATTATTAGTTTTGCTCTTCTATGTTTCTTTACCTATGTTGTCTGGGAATATAGATCAGCAGCAAGCCCAAAGTTGCATGTTTGATATCCTTTTACAATACACTTCTGCCTTGCTTCACTAACCATGGACTAATCCCCCTTAACTGTGAGCCAATTTCAATCTCTTCTCTTTTAAGTTGTAAGTGTTGAATATTTTGTTCCCCACCCAACAGAGTTAACTGACACAATCTGTAATCCCTTCTTATCTTGTGATTGTCTCTCATACAGATAAGCTTAGCATTACAATCATTAATGTCTACCTCACCTACTTGAGTGTGAGGTTCACAGTGAGGCTGATATTTCACTGTTGTTCTTTCCATTCCTGGTGCTCACTGATACATTTGCTCAACCACTGTTTATTCGCCTAGTACAATATGCCTAATGCTTATGCATACCTGTCCCCCAGCAGACACTGGAATTTTAGTAGTGAACCAGACAGAGGTGATTGTGCATTAGTTGTCAAAAAGAGAGACAGAAAAGAAATAAAAAAGTTGACCAGATTATTTCATTGGGAAATAAACTATTATATGAATGAGGGAAATTGTGTAGTAAAGGGGAAAGTGAAAGCTTAGCAGTGAGGAGAAGCCACCATTGTAAAGGTCATTGTAGGAGGGAAGACAGGAGAGGCTAAGGTAACATGCACAGAAACTGCAAAGGCCCTGGGGCAGGGAATAGCCACTGATCAAGTTATTTACAGGAAAATTAGTGAAAAAGGACAACATCGTGCTCAGTGAAATAAACAATAATCAGAAACTAAATATCATATAATTTCTTCCTTATGTGGAATCTAAGAAGAAATAGATGTCTGACATTAAATGGGATATTACTAAAGAAGAGGGAAATAAAGACAAAAGCAGCATAACCTAGTGAAATTATTGAGGTATGTTTTATGCATGTGCAAAGTATCCAACAAAAAAGCTAGAGCTCTGTGTAATTCATGTGAGCTAAAGTGATACTCAAGCAGAATATTTTATTTCATGTTTTGAAAAATTTTTAAATTTTTTTTGGCGGGACCATGGATTGAACTTAGGCCCTCGCACTTGCCAGGAAAGTGCTTATTCCACTGAGTGCTCTCCCCTCAAGTAGACTATTTTACGCATGAAGGAAAAATTAGGAGGAAAGAGGAGTGTAATGGAGTGGGTGAATACAGTCAAAGTAAATGGTACATATTGAAATCCAACATTTTTTAATTGTTAAAATTATTTATTTGTTTGTTTATTTATTTGTTACAGGGTCTTGCTAAGTAGCTTAGACTCATAGTGATCCTCTTGTCTCAGCCTCTCCAGCTCTGGGACTTCAGTTGAGCATCACCATACTTGTTTTCAGGCAATCACAGCTCCCTCAGTATTCCAGCTGACATGGAATGTGATACCAGGGATGGAACCTGAGTCCTTGCACTCGTTGAACAGGCACTTAGATACCTGAGCTATCCATGCAGATCCAAAGTTTGATAGTTTTTAAATTAACAGATATTAATATAAAGAAAACAGATGCATGCTTAATAACTAAGTAAAATACAATCTAGCTTGAATGTATTAAAGAATAAAAATATATACCACTATGATTAATATTTAGTACATGATTTGAAAAAGGAAAATATTGTGAAGCCTTATTGGTCCTGTCAAGATCACTGGATTTGTCAGTGTAGAAAGCCATGAAGAGACCTGAATGAAATAGAAAATTCATGTACATGTTCAATTTCCACATATAACTTATAGTTTTTAATAATATTTTGTAATCTGCTTGAAAGCCAAATTCCACAATGGTATAATCAGAGATAGGGAAGAATGTTACATGGCAACTCATGTCATCTGCATGAAGGCAAATAAGCCCTCAGACAAGCTGGTAGCACAGCAGGCAGAAGAGGACAAAGTCACCTTTAAGACATGGCTTATCATTGGAAATAGGTGATTTTATTATGAATTGGATATGAGAGATCAGGAAAAGTAAGAACTTAAGGGTGTCTTTTAAGATTATTTTAAACAAACACAATTATTAATGCCAATCAAAGGGTTAACAAAACCAAGCAAAGGAAGAAGAGTGTATAGAAAAAAGAAATAGTTGATTTTGTACCAAATCAATAGAGATTTTAGTAGGAAAATCAAGAAACTGGTTATATAAGACTTCTGAGTTGAACATTGGCTTGAGGTGACATTGAAAACCACAGTACTGACCTGGTTACATGGAGGAGTAAAGTCCAAGTAGGAAGGAAACTCAGGGCTTAAGTTGCTTCCCATTGTATTCAGAAGGGAGAGAAACAGCTGGCCAAAAGCTTAGAGATGGAGGAAAAGCACCTAGAGTGGGAGGAGAGAAAAGGAGCAGAAGAGGACCACACAGCAGGAACCATGTTGCTTGAGTGAATACTGTTGAGATGCCGCATGAGATGAACTGACTGTGTACATAATCCTTGCAAACAGATGTTGGTGACCTTCCAGGAAGTGTTCCCTAGGAGCCATGGTGACAGAGGCCAGCCTACAGAATAACCCAGTCTCAGAGCTTCTTTGTGCTATGAACCTCGAACTTCTACACTGCGCAGTTCTGAACCTGTCTGTGCTTTTTGATCCACTTACTCTGGTTACCAAAAACATTCAGACTTTAAGGAGATGTTACATTCAATTTTGAGCCCCCGGGCTGGAGCAATGGAATTTTTAGATTTTTCTGAAACAAACAAAAATATAACAAGGCTTGTGATTCTGATCCACAGGTTATATTTTTGTTATCGTTGGATAATTTCATGATGCGTCATCCATCAATAGAAGAATGATTCTAAACTGGCTTTGGCTTTCCAATCTTATTGCTATTTCATTAATAACAGATTTTCAGGAATTACACACAAGAAAAGACTAAGGGAATTTTTCATTGTAGTTTTGTTCCATTCAAGGTGAGAAGGACATTTATGTTGTGCCAGTCTTGGTTTTTGTTTGTTTGTTTTGGTTTGTTTTTTTTTGTTTTTTTTTTTTTTTTGGTGCTTGAAAAGAAGGCGTAATTTTAATCTTTCCCTCCAGTCACCTGTCTCAAGAGCTGCTTGTGTCATGAGCAAAATTTTCTTCCAGCATGAAAGAGAAGGAAAGAAACCACAGGAACTTAAAATAATTAGGTGAAGTAGTTTTATTTCTTCCCTTCTGTGTGGGGAAATATGTCTAACTTTTCTTTTATCTTCTTTTGTTTGTTTTCTTCTATTCTTGGTTTACTCAAAGTCTATGCACAGCTATACAGAGGTTTGGTTTGGAATCAGAGTGAAGATTCAACCACAGAGCACTTTTATGAGAACTTGCGGAAACTTTTTTTTTTATGTTTTCCTTTCCATCTTGGGAATGCCTAAAAATAACTTGCAGGTGGGCAACAAAATTCAGAGCCAAATTCTACCTCTGTTTTTTATTACATTATTTGCTGCATTTTTGAAAGTTTTATAACTGATATTGAAGTTTTTTTTTTATTTTTTATTTCTGGATCTGTTGTTATCCAGAGATATATTATAGGCCTATATAAAGTGCATAATCTTGTTTTTATTATAATTTCAGTTTTGGTAAATGAACAATGAGTTGGAATTTGAACATAGAGCCAAATGCTGTTTTTCCCCTACACTACAATGGTCCCCAGTTGTTACTTGATCCTAGTGTTGGACATCAAAGATTCATGTTTTGTTCAGTAAATGTGGAGAGTAGAGTACCTATCTGCTGAAAGCAAATGGAGGTAACCAGACATGGCAGTGCTCCTTGATCCGTAGACAAGTTCTGGTTCTTATTGCTTTAATTGGATCATTCAGAAGCTGCATTCACAAATTCACAGTGCCTTGCACGATCTAGTTGGCAAGATTCTTATCACTACATTCCAGGTCTTGAGTTGATCTTTAGCATGTTTGCCTGCAACAACCATTCCTTGTAAATTCCTGTTTAAGCAAAGGCATTCAGTCTGTATTTTTCTAATTGGATGGCACTGTGTACCTCCACATGAGTCCTTTAATACTAAATAATTAGGACCATAAACCTTTCAATTGAATATTATCATGCACTACATTTAGAAGCACTACCACTAGCTCAATATAATTAATCTGGGGAAGCAATGTGTTTACAATTAATATCTACTCAATCCTATTTCCTACAATGTAGATGTACGCATCTGCTTACACTTAAGGAGGACTTACTACCCTCGGGAATGTTGCCATCCAGATCACAAAGATTACTGATACTGTGCTCAGAATTATAGGATATTTGTAGTCACCACGGCTGAAGCGTATAGAAGAACCCTGGAATCAAAGCTGAAGAAGTGACTTTTTAAGGGATAAGAACAATTTCCTTTTCTGAGAAATTTCATGTATTTGTGCATAAACCTTTGAGTTTAGGGTATGTACTAAGTGATATTCTTATTTTTCTTTTTGTCTGAAATATTATGAGTCAATATAAAATGTACATCATTTCTCTTTTACTTTAAAATGTTTATTAGTTCTGTACATCACATATTTTCTGTGGAAGATAAACTACAAATATGAATAAATATGTTTCTGCTGTTTTACCTCTTTTGTTTATCCTTTTCCCAGATCTTAAATAATTAATATTCTCATTGTTATGTATATCCTTCTAAATCATTTCCATGCAATACAAGTGAATATATGCCTTTAACAATAAAATTGTATTTTAAGTTGATAGGTTCCATCTGTTTTGCAAATTACTATAATATATGTGACTATCGCACCTATGAAAAATATATTATTATCTTCCTAAAAGCAACATGATGAATGTGCCCTTTGCAGGCATATGCAATTAGTTCTAGAGAGGAAAGTCTAAAAAGTGGAATGGTTACATCAAAATGACACAGATTTAAATAATTAAATAATTAAACAGATATTGTTCAAAATGCTTCTAGAGCACTATGATGCGTCTGTCACAGTTCTTGGCATGTCAGTGTTTAAAATCTCACCAGTCCGATGGCCAGATTGTGCCTTCTCACATTTTTATTTGGTGGTTTATACTCACTAGTGATGATTGCTTCTTGAAATCATTAATTTTTGCTATTTCTATCTTATGCAGTTTTCAAATAGTAATGTATCAGGTGTGTGTACATACATTGTGTGTAAGTCACATTTTTATAATTTGGAAAACGTTTGTCTTTCCAGTTCATCACTTTTCTTCTCCCTTTGTTCAGGTGATTTCTATGCCTTGTTTGTTTCCTTAAATGAAGTCCTTTAAAATAGCTTCCTAAAAGTATCTGGTTATGATTCATTTTTTTTCTCAGAAGAAAATCTCTTAAGTAAAAGTTAGCAGTCTGTAGCTTGATCCAAGGCCTGCTCTGTATTAGGCACTGCATTAGAAATGACCCAAAATAACTAATGTGGAAGGAATCTTCCTTTCCTCTTCAGCATGAGGGCTACAATCCAACACCCTGCACTAAGAACAACTCCAGTCTTTTTATTTTTTATTTTGAGACAGTGTCTGTAAGCTGCTGACCTGATACCATGGCCTCATCAGCCTCCTGAGCACTAGCATTATAGATGTATACCACCTAGCTGAGTTTTCCAATTTCTTTTTTTCTATTTATTTATTTATTTATTTATTTATTTATTTATGTTAGGGAAGGGTCTACAGGGTGTTCAGGATCTCACTACTAGATCGGACTCTTAGTGATTCTCTTGTTCATAGCCTCCCAAGAGCTGGGATTACAGGTGTGTGACACCACGTTGACTCATTTACCATCTCAGCATGCCACACAGGTGGAAGCCTGGAGATGAGGTCCAAGCCGACTGCAATGACTGTAGGATGTAGGACGTGGAATCCTTCCTCAACACCTTTATATTACCTTTATGTGCTGAGTTGTTCTGGGGGGGCCCTCTGGGCCCTGCAGAGTGGGGCAACTGTGAGGTAATCAGCCAAGATGACACAATGTAACTGGTGGCTCATACCCCACACCTCCTACCCTCTTTTGTAACTAATAAACCTTCTGCCCTGTCTCCCTTCCTCCTTTCTTTCTTGTCTCCTCCTTTTTCCTCTCTGCTTTCTCTTTTATTATTATTATTATTATTATTACTATTATTATTGTTATTATATATTTAGTACAGGATCTATAGGGTCTCATGACACAGATCCAACTCATAGTGGTCCTCCTATTTTTAGCTTCCCAAGTGCTGGGATTACAGGGGCACTCTACCATGCCCAGATCATTTGACATCTCAGTGTGCTCCAGGCAGGACTAGCACAGCAGAGCACTCCAGGTGTCAGACCTGGTCCCTGCATCTGCCCAATCCGTTGAGCTATCTGGCCAGCCCACGTTTCCTTTCTCTTACTTTCCTTCTTTCTATGCATTTTGTTTTCTTCATATAACTTCCTTAGAACAATTAGTCTTTCTCCACTTTCTGAAATCTATTTCCTCTTAACTTTTAGTATCTGCTTCTTTACAGCATAGTTATTCTTGAATATTACACTTAAATATTACATTGTATATATCTATGATGTTTGGATATTGTATATTAGTTTCATCATATAAGGTACAACATGATCTCATGTATACCCTCTGTGATGAAACAAACATATGCTATAGAGAATAGCTACTTGGGTCCATCCACATGTAAAATGCTCACTGTTAGGGGTCTATCTGATTAGGTGGTGTGTGAAGCAGGCACCCAGAAGCTGATTGCCTTGCTTCTCTGCATAGTTTTATATTACTATCATTATGGAGAAATCCCTTGTGTAGCTCCACACCTGACCAACTTGCATTTCTCAGGCAGTGTCTGGCTACCTGTTGATACTTGTGGGTCTCTTGTGCATTGAGCTCTTTGGTATTGAGCTTCTCCCATGACCCTGGCTGGGTTTGATGGTTCTGCTCTCCTATGTCTCATGCTTATCCTTTTGAGAGTGCTTATCATAATAATTTGTGATTACATGTCATTTTCTATTTATGCTTCACTGGCCTTTAAACATCCTGCATGCAGGCATTTCCAATTTTTTTTCCATAAGATAAGGCACTGTACAAAATAAACTCATCTTTGTTGAAAGAATAAGAGATGAGGGTCATTTTCCCTTATCAGGGAATGACCCAAACTGCAGATAATGCCAAATCCTATAAACACAATATTTGTTCTCTATACAAGTGATATATATTGGTATTTTATGTTATGTATATATGATAAAGTTCCAGTATAAAATAGGCACAGTAAAATACTAATCATAATTTCACTATAGATTTGAGGAACATCAGCATATTATTTTTTCTTTCCTTATTAACCTCAGAAATGTGAACTTTTCTGTTAAAGAAAATAGTATCCAACTTTGGAATTTTCAAAATGTTTGTAGCTCTACTCATAATTTGGGATGATGATGGGACTATCATTTGGACCATAATAAAAGGAACATAATTGGAACCCCAATACTGTGACACTTTGACAGTTATTCTCAGAGTCCAGGCAACAGCAATTTGACTAAAGACAGGTGCTCAAATAGAGTAGATTTGTTGGACAGTGGAGGCTTCATCTCCAGAGCAGGAAAAGATGAGGACCATATGAGAATTCATCAACTACTCAGAGTAGCACATAATTGAAAAGCTGTGTAGAGTTGAAATTTTTCATTTGGTATTTTGGACTATCACAAAATGTGAAAACATACAATGCAAAACAGAGAATAAAAAGGGGCTGCTGCAAGGTAAGTGAGGGAAGGAAAGGATGCTGTTACCATAGCTCATCTTACTCTTGCACTCCCGCATGGTACCCGGTTCCCTTCTTGCCTTTCAAGATTCAACCTTTCCTTCTGCAACTTCTCTGCCCTTTCTAATGAAAACCAGCATCACCTCCCGCTGCCCGCATCCCACCTCTTCACAGTTTCTCTGTATGAACACACTGTGTGTAATTCTGACACCTTCTTAGTGGAGGGAAACACCAAGAGTCTCCCGTATATGAGTATTTTGTTCTCTGTTATATTTATTAAAAATACATGTGTCTATCTATCAGCTCACTGTGAAATGTTAGGTACCACATCGTTCACAGTTAATATTTTATGAGCTGGGATTTTGTGTTATTCGTATGATTTTACATTTGTTTGTCTGTGTTTTCTAAATTGCTCACAATGAAAATGTAATCTTTTCATACAGGAAAAATATTTAAATTATTTAGAACATGACTTATTAGATTTGGCAATGAAAAGGTCTCTCGAGTCTCTCCAGGAAAATTTTAGAACACTGAAAGAAGAAATATAATTGCAAGTAGGTAAGGTTTCTACCATTTAGCAATTTGCAACTTTTAAAATGTCTTACTTTACAGAGATAAACCTTACTTTTAGTTCAAACATTACAGTATGTTGATAATTTTAGGGTAATTCCATGAATAATTTGCTATAAATGGGTTTCATTTAATTTCCTGGGGAATGGCTATAGCTGTTATTTCTTTCTCCATGGTGATGAAAGGGTATGCTGCATTGCAGGTATAAGCTCAGAAATCATCAAAGCCAAGAGACTGAGGTTTGCAGATCCCAGTGAAGATGGCCATGAAATAATGCTCAGCACTCGTTCAGGTTTCATGTAAGTCATTTCTGTTTCTCGGCAATTAGGACACCTGTCTTTCCTGCCTAGTAAGAATAGGTGACCTGGGGGTGTAGTTCAGTGCAGACTGTCTGCCTGGCAAGTGCAAGGTCCTAAGTTTTGATTCCCCTCCTCAAAAAAGAATATATGCATGTTCAACATTCTTAGTCCAGGGCTCTCTGGGTCAACAGAGCAACCTGAGAAAGACTGCCCATGCCTTCAGGCTGAGTTGTCACAGCCCCATTTGTCTCCTGTGCCTTTGAGTATGTAAATCTCATTCCTCAAAGTTACCGTTCTTCATCATAACGCTTTTTATGAGGGTTGATGACTCAGTGAATAAGTGATATTTATGAGGATTTTCCCCGCCTACCTTCTGTTTTTTTCTTTCTCTGTCTTTGGTTTTCACTTCCATAAAATCCTTCTCACTCTCTTATGAAGGTCAATGGCTAGTTATAGATTCTGGTGGAAGTTATGAACTTTCTCTCCCTCAAAATTATACATACGTACATAGTTAACTCGTGATTCCAGATTGTACTTACTCATGCAGCACCTCTGTAGGCCGTATATCGCTTTACATTTTTAATTTTGCATCAGTTATGCTTATTTTTCACTCTTAGAGACTTTCCCATGGGATTGGAGGTTTCACAAGAAACACTGGAAACTGAGAAATATATTGTGTGTTTCTCCGCCAACGCACTTTGTACGGAGAACTGACAGCACTACTACAGCCCAAGAAGGCTCTGTCTTTCTCCTCTCCTGTATAAGCTTTCTGGGCCCAACATGTTAAAAATAGGTTGTTTCTTCTTAGGAAGCAAATGAGCACCAATCCTCGATGGTGAGAATCTGTAAAGCCTCAAAACCTGAAGTTACAGACTTTCTCAGATTTTATACCTTTCATTACTTGGAACCAAAGGGGTCAATTAAGCCAAGCTTCATATTTCAGGTCACTTTTATTCAGTAGGTTACAACCTGAATAGTCCCTCGAACAGAAGCAAATGCCAAGCAATTGCTTCACTTTTCCCCAGGGTCATTCTCAGAAGAGTCCCTGCCTCTCTGCTCGGCAAACGTTTTAACTCCTGAAGCTGCCTTCATCCTGGGGCTGCAGAAGTAGTGTCTGGAAGTGGAAGTGGTGTTTCACTACAGCCCCTGAGGTAAAGCTGTAGGTCTCTGTAGCATATTGGCACCCCAAGTTTCCTCAGCTGAACACTGTTCACATGGCCCTGCATTATAACTGGTTTCATGGATCTTTCATCATATCTGTCTTGTTCTGGGGCGTTCTGTGTTGTAAGGGGTGTGGGGTGCCTGGTCATCCCCCACCAAATGTCTGTAATAGTTTTTAAGCATTGCGACAAAGCTCCTTCTCCCACTTCCCTATGCCAGCTTCCCAAAGGGGCAGTGATGTCACTGGCACCTCAGAGTCCCTGATCTGCCAGACAAAGGTTTTCCGTCTCAAAAGGTAAACTCCAGGAATTGACTTATGCTCTTACAGTAAAAGAAATGAGATGATTTTATGAGGCTTTGGAAATTTAAGAGATTGAAAATAAATTAAAGCTTACTGTGTATGCCTAATTTATTATACTATATTTATTAAGAATTGGGTTCTCAAGGAGGTTTTGCTTATGTCTCAGATGGAATTCAGAATAAAAATCCAATATTTAACTATATAAATGCTTAAAATGTCTACGAAAACTTAATTAACCAAGCTGTAAAATCCTCTTAAACAGTCATATTTAAAGTTTACTAGATTTATAAAGAGAATCAATAGTTTGTAAATTAAATCTAAGTGATTTTTTTCAAAAACAAACCTTCAAAAAGCTAATTCTCTAAATTTCTTACTTTAATGAATCAAACACAAATGTTAAAATGACAGTAACCCTAAATAGCCTTTCAGTATAAGTTCAAATATATAAACAAATTATCAGCATTGAAGTAGTATGATTTTGTTTTGTTTTTGTTTTTTGTTTTTGTATTTAGGACAGGATACAGGGTGTACAGGATCACACTTGTGGTGTTCCTCCTGTTTACAGCCTCCCAAATGCTGGTATCATAGGTGCACCACAATGCCCAGTCTCACTCTCTACCTCAACAAGCCCTGGGAGCAAGATTGGCAAGACGGGCCAGGGATCTAACTTCAGACCCCTCATCTGCCTAAGCAAGTATTTTTATTTGCTGTACTGTTGGTCAAATAGTATGATTTTAAAAAAATGACAGAACCTGGGATAGAACTCAGGCCCTTGAGCTTTTCAGGGAAGAACTTATTCTACTGAGCCTTCTCCCTCACCCAATATTTTCCTTCATCTTCGTCAAAGATGAAGGTGTCACAAGATCAACTGCCCAAGAAAGCTGTTGGCATATTTCTATCTTGAAAGTATCCTTGTTACCTTGGACTTCTCCCATATTTATACACTATGTTGTGCAATTCTATCATAATCTAGTTACTTAAACTGCTACTCTGTGTTTCCTTCCCACATGTGCAGCTGTAGAACTGGATTGACAGAATTTTGGGAGTTTCATGCTTTTCATGTGTTTATGACTCACCCAGTGGGTCTCCCCCATCCCATTCTGTACTGTTGGGTCATGCAGTGTGCATGCTCTGGAGAGAGTCCCAGAAAGGCTGCCTATTTCCTTTCCTTGTGAATGAAGCATTTCCTTGACATAGGAGGCCTTGTGCTAACTACTGCCCTGTAATACTAGCCAACCTCAGAATCTGGACCCCACTTAGGATTGCTCAGCAGCAGCTTCCTGGAGCTCCCCTGACTATTGTCACATGGAGTGGCTCTTGCCAAAATGCTGTGAAGAATTCACCTGAGAATTTGCGGTGACTTAAAAAATAACCATGTATTATAGTTCACTAATTTAAGGGTTGATATTAAAGCAGCTTCTGCCCTCTGCTGAACTCATGCTATGAATCTAGTGGGCATCTATTGACTTGGTTCTTCTGCATGTTTGAGAAGCAACTGGCTATTTGTTAAGGGAGCATAATTTTTGTGGGAATGAAAACTCTTGGGACTAGCCGGCCCATGTTCTTTTAGCAATTTCAGAGAACAAGAGGAAGTAACAGACACAGGGCTTTGACAAGCCTCTGTATGTGCCAAGTCTACTGTGAGCCCTTAGGGTAGGCAAGTTCATGTTTAAGGGACATGCAAATGATCTTAATTTATAGAACTGAGAGCCGCAGGGCACAGAACTGCAGGGACAGGGAAGAATTGCCCCATCAATGCACACAGTCAAGATCAGCAACAAGGTCAGAACACCTGCTAGAAATTATGGAACTGAGTCAATCCCATGCTTCTGGGTGATGTGTAACACAGATGTTCAGGGTTACATCCCTGTGGCCCATAGCTTTTCCACTAAGGAAGAGAATGTGGAAAATGAGAGCGAACAGAACTGTGGAGAAATAATGGTGAATGACTGCTACGTCTCCTTAGCTGAATTCCTTTCTCTATCTGATTGTTTTGCTTTATTTGTTTTATTTTATTTTTTGTATGTGATACTGGGTCTACAGGGTCTTACTATATAGATCTGACTCACAGTGATTCCCCTGTTTTCAGAAACGTGTGCTGGGATTACAGGCGTGTGCCACCACGCCCAATCTCATTTGCCCTCTCCTCATGCCCCGTGGATGGTGCCTGCCTGGCCTGCCAGGGATCCTGCCACTGCGCACTGCCTAAGCAGGCACTTTAATCTGCTGAGCTATCTGGCCAGTCCGTTTTTGCTTATTTTAAATCATTGCATAATTTACTTTGAATTCAGTTTGGACTAGGTTTTCTGTTAATTTGGTGAATTTTAGCTGATAGAACCTCATATCCTTTCCATGTTCTGAGAGAGAGTGCAGTAGTTAGTGCTCACTCCTGGAGGGCTCGGAGAATAAACCTTCATGCACCTTGAGATTCTGTTTATGGTTCTCAAAGGGGAGCACTTTAAGGTAACTCCTCCTTGGGGGCCAGTGCAGAGCCTGGCCTGGGCGCTAGGCTCTAGAGAAGGGTGGAGACTCAGGTTTTAGTTGACCCTTAAAATACTTGGAGTCAGCCTCCATATCTGAAACCTTGATTTCTTAAAGAACAATCCTGTGACATTGTCATTCTAAAACTTATGCCATAGTCAATATCATGAATAAGAGTGTGAAACACACACACACACACACACAATTATATACCTTGTGTCACCATTCTATATAGTTGAGATATCCTAAATGTGTCTTATAAGTAGACCTATTTTATGATAATAATTGCAAACTTTATAATATAGATTTTCAGGATGATTGTTTAGGATATGGATGT
>PVKA01040822.1:0-18492 GCA_004027165.1 Ctenomys sociabilis | reverse complement strand
GAGCTAGTGTCCTCTGCCTTTCCTGATGGACTCGAGGTCTGGGATTGCATTTTTCCCCTTCTCTTTGTCATTTTGTATAGCACTGTTCTTTGACCTTTGGTGTAGAGCTTTGGTGCAGCTATAACCTTAGCTTGTTATGAGATTCAGGTGCCAGTCTATTAAGTTTGAGATTTTCCAGGTATGCCTATCCTGGGTCTAACTGTTGTGTTCAGTTCCTTTTTTGCTGCAGCTCCTTTGGTTCCCCTATGTTGGTTCCCGGGGTCAGCCCTCCTGTGTCAGGCAAGGCGTTCCCCAGGTGGGTGGGCCTGGGCTTTGGTGGGTTCTCTGGGCTCACAAAAGGATAGTGGATGATCTTATTCACTGAGTAGGCTGTACTGAGCCGGCCAGCTTGTGCTGGGTCTGGGTCTACAGGCCTTAACCCAAGAAGGCTGGGAAAGGTCCCTCTGGTGCAGTGGGCCTGGAGCCCTCAGTCACAGGCCAGGCTGTGCTGGGTTTCGGTCCATAGCATGGGACCGTGGATTGCTGAGAAATTTCCCTCCGGTGTGGCAGGCTAGGAGTTCTCACTCCACGCCGACCTGCACTGGGTCTGGGGCTATGGGGTGGGACCAGTAATCACCTGGAAGTGTTTCTCTGGCACAGTGTGCCTGGAGCTGTCACCCGGCCATGGGAGGTGACAGGCAGCTTAATCCCTGGGAAATGTATCTCAGGCACGATGGGCCTGAGGTTCTACACTGACTGACCTTTGATGTCCAGAGAATTGGGGAAATTCCCACTCAATCAGTGGGCTTTCGGTCAGGGGATCTGGGCAGGTGTTGGTGAGTGGGTCCTGAGGTTTCAGGCCAGTCACTGGCTTTCAGGACTTGGGGGCAGGGATCCAGGTAGCGCTCATGGGAAGAAGCCAAAGGCTCTCCCTCAGACTCACCACACTCTCACTGATCTGGGACGCCTGGTGAGTCCTGTAAATTCGCTCTTGCTGGGAGAGCTTGGCGCGGGATCCGGGAGGCCGCTGGAGTTAGCCACTGTCTCAGGCTAGTCTCTGGGGCTGGCCAGGCGTTCCGGGATGGAGCAGGATGGCGGAGTCGGCTACGCTGTCTCTGGCCGGTCTCTGGGGCTGGGCAGGTACGGGCGGGATGGAGCAGGATGGCGGAGTCGGCCGCGCTGTCTCTGGCCGGTCTCAGGGGCTGGGCGGGCGCGGGCGGGATGGAGCAAGATGGCGGAGTCCAGTATATTATTTATTAATTGCTCTCTCCATAACATACAGTACACTAGATCTCTTAAACCTATTCGTCTTGTCTAGCTGGAATTTGTATATTTTCATACATGTCAATTTAGTATTAATATATTTTATTGTTACCTCAAGTAGAATTGAGGTCCACATGATCTCAGGTCCCTGGCATCGCATCTTGAACTAAGTTACTGAGTGTTTGTGTTTATGTTATAGAACTGATTAGAAAAATGACTGAACCTAACCAGAGAACTGGTTGAATCAGCCATTACCTAGATTTTTGTCTCAAGGAATTTGGAAGATACAAGATGGATGCTGGGTTAATCTGTTACAGGAGAATGGAGTGCTAATACATTCTCTGGGAAAAGTATTTTCCAAATAATTTTTGTGACCCGTTCCCATTCATCACCATGATAACACACACATACATGTGCACGTACATGCATACAGGTACACAGAGATAAGGACGTGCACAAACCTCAGCTTGCTGGGTTTGTGGTCTTTTTGAACAGGTTCTCTGTTTTTATTTTTTTATTTTTATTTTAAATTCCTTTATTTATTACAGTGTCTCGCTACACATCACGGATTCTTTTTTTCGCGGGGGTGGGGTTTGAGCTCAGCCGGCCCTGCGGGGAGGGGCTGGCATGGCATGTGGTGCTGGGGCTTGAACCGCGGTCCCTGTGAGGCGCTCTAGACCGCTGAGCTATCTTGCCAGCCCAGGTTCTCTATTTTTAAACTCTATGATTCTTTGAATTTTTGCTGGACCATACTATTATTTTCACGTCACTTGGGACAAACTTTCCTGTTGTTAGCCTCAGTTATTTTTGTGTTGCTTTCTTTTGTATTTCCCCCACCCCCACATTTATATCTTAGTTCTTGATTTTTTAACAGTTTTAAGACATAAATACAAATACTGTTCAGTCAACTTACACATATTTTTCTTCATCAGGAAATCAATAAAACATATTTTATTACGAGAAGTGTTTGGTTTTTCATATATTCATTGTCTACTTACTGCCAAGTGGCTTATAGATACTTCTTTCCTGCTAGCTGATTTATTTTCATTTTTAAATAATTTTATTGAGAAATAAATAGCAAAGAGATAGTTTCAAAGCTGATTATCAGGGCTGCTGGTTGATTTAATAGAAAAATTCTTTATGAAGAGTGTATGATGCTTGTGACTGGAGAAAATTTGGCCTCTGGACTACAGTCTTAGTATCATATTTGACTTTAATTATATTTGATATGGTTTCTGGTATTTTATTAACCTCTAGGAAAAGATTATATTAAAATGAATAATTATAACCTAAAAGTGATTTTATGCATATTAGTCAAACACAAAAATTGTAAGGAATCAGTCTGTATGATTTTACAAATTTGACTACCAAATATATGTGTCAGTGTTATGTTGATCTTTCTCAGTTTCTTGGGTATGTGATCACCAACTTCAAATGGTTTGACTAAAGAATTTTCAAATATATGATTATAGGAAAGTACACATTCATATAAAAGAGGTACATGTATATACACAAGAAACTATAAATTCTATAGTCTTTTTCTTCCTGAAAATATTTAAATATTTTAATATACATATTTATTGAATTACATTGAGCTGGTTATATGCCTTAATTTAGTATATGAGATTATAAAAAGAGAATTAAATACATTATTCAAAACAAAATACTGACAAAATGATTCATTAAAAGTTAACATACAATAATACTAACAGTCACTCTACTGTAAATATTTCCAATCTATTAGTCATGAATCTGTTAATATTTTATTCAGCAATTCAGTATTAGAGTGGATTTTTCCCACCTTAACATAGTTTAGGTATGTTAAGAAAATATTGGGTAAGACAACTCCTTAACTTATAAAGAGGAAAAATGAAGATGAGTGTCTCACAGACATTGAGAGAAAGAGGGTTCTTGGTTGGCAGGATGAATATCATAAACTATAAACATGTGTTTGTAAGGAGGAGGCCTGGGGAAGAGATAAAATATAGGTCACTCCAAAGCAGGTCAGGTCAGAAAGAAGGCCAATGCCATACGTAAAGTTGGGTTTATTATAGGCAACTCTTTGGACTTTATTCTAACTATGATGAGAATCTATTGAAGAACTTCCAAAGCACAGAGGTATAACCTGGTTCACAATTTTCAAAGACTGCTTTGAATTCTATCTTGTGGATAATTCCAAATCAAGAAGGCCAGGGAGTAGTAGAGTAGCCAAGAAAACTAATGGGGTGCTATGGGGCAGAGTGGTAACTAGAAAAGAGGTGAAAGTACAGATTGAGGCTACGATACTTACAAAGATAAATGTGTGAGAAAAACACCATCTGTCCTTGAATCTGCAGGAAGATAACATGCTTGACCTCATGGTTGGAGGATGGTGCCACATAGTCTCATGAGATGAGATTAAAGAATATTTTTCATTTTCAATTTTTGTTTATTGAAGAACAAATAGCAATGAGAGTTTCAAACCATATTAGCAGGATAGATTCAATAATTAAACATTGCATATTATTTTCATAATGTTTTTTTGTCATACAAGGCTCATTCTTGATATTCTACTTACAAACACCATTAGAGCAGATGTCTCTAATCAATGAATTAAGAGAATATAGCTGTATACTTACCTTACTTGGAAAGTTGAATTATAGTACAGTTTCAATAATTAATACTTTCTGCCTGGTTATCTTCCTAGTGGTTGTCCATAGTACAATAAGCTGACAGAATATCCTCTCTAAACATTATCAGCGCAAATCTGTTTCTCATAGACTTATACAGAAGTACATTTTTATGTACTGCATATTTATCCTAACTGTATTGTTTATACAAACACAGAATGTTTCTTCCTTTGTACCCCCTTTTTTGTTGATTCCTGTCAAAGATGGGCATTCCATTGTCATTCAATTATTATAGGTGCCTGAACTTAATGAAACAATGAAAACCAGTCCAGCAGTCCACAATAATAGTGGATTATCTAAAGAAGTTGTTGATTAGAGCCATATACAGCTCCACTTATTATATGGCTTTATTTTATATATATCATTTTTATACTTTTCTGCTGGATGGTTAAGACCGAGATAAAGCAAGACCTATACAACAAAAAATGTAGCTTTTGTATCTGAGGAGATCAGTCAAGTTCCCTCAGGGTTTATCCCGTACCCTTGTACCTCACTCTGTAGATCCTTGGTCAGTGTTAGGCATGTGGATGAGTCACGGCCATTGCTTGACCAGTTTTCTCTCTGTGAGAGCCTGAGGGAAAGTTTTCTCTCCATATGAATCTCCCCAGGCACACTATAGAGCATCAGTCTTTTTCCTCTGAGTCTCCATAATCTTCTTGTTCAGAAAATTTGGGCACAACAGATTTCTATGATGTTACAGTACAGGTTCTCCTATGTCCCGAGTCTTCACTGACCTTGCAAGGCTATGGACAAAATGTTGGCTGATCTTGCAACCCTTCCATTTTTCCAATTTTTGATCTGGAATTTATGTTGTTAACTATCTAGAAGCAAAGTTGATTAGTACCCTGCAACATATACAGTTCAGTTTACCCTAACTCTCTGACTAAATTCTTTTCAGTTGTTGTTATACGTTTCTATTTGTAGTTCTTTTGATTTCTTATACTAGGCAGACTATACAATATTTGCACATGTGTGTCTAGCTTATTTCCCTTATGAGTATATGTTCAGGTGGCAGCCACTTCACTATCAATGTTGCAAGTTTATCATTCTTTATAGAACTACTACATCTTTTTCAACCATTCCTCATGTGATGGGCATCTTGGTTGTATCCAAGATTTGGCTATCACAAATTGTGCTGCTATAAACATAGGTACACATATATCACTATGATATGATGTTTTCAGTTCCTCCAGGAAAATGCCCAGTAGGGGGATAGCCGGCTTGAATGGAATTTCCAGTCATACTTTTGTGAGGAGTCTCCACACTGATCTCCATAGTGGTTGCAGCAGTCTACATTCCCACCAGCAATGGAGAAGTGTTCCCTTTCCCCACATCCTCTCTAATATTTGTTGTTGGTTGATTTCTTTATGATGGCCAATCTTTCTGGAGTGAGATGATATCTCAGTGTTGTTTTAACTTGCATTTCACAGATGGCTAGCAATGTGGAGCATTTTTTCCTATATTTATTCCCATCTTTAATTTTGTCCTCTAAGAAGTGCGTATTCATCTCAGATGTGCATTTCTGGATTCAGTCTTTAAATTTGAGGGCCCTAATATATCGGAGTTCTTTATATATTCTAGAGAGCAGACCTTTGTCTGAATGCTTATTAATTAGGATATTTTTGAAATTTGTGGGTAGTCTTTTCACTTTGTTGACAATTTCCCTTGATGTGCAGAAACTTCTCAAGAAGAGTTGATCCCAGTTGGTGATTCTTTCAAGTTTTTCCCATGCAAATATATGTTTGTTCATGGACTCTTTGCCTACCCCTATGTCTTCAAGAGTTCCTCCTTACTTTCTCTTCCAGGAAGTTGAGTGTTTCTGTTTTAATGTTCAGATCTTTAATCCATTTTGACTTTATCTTAGTGCACAGTGATAGAACTGGGTCAAGGTTTAGTTTGCGGCATGTAGAAAGCCAGTTTTCCAGCACCATTTGTTGAAGAGTCTACCTTTCTTCCAGTAATCGTGTTTGGCCCCTTTGTTGAAGATCAGTTGGCTGAGTGTGCTTGCAGAGGCCTCTGCATCTGCTAATCTATTCCATTGATCCTCAGGTCTATTTTGTTGCCAATACCATGTTGATTTTATCACAGTGGTTTTGCAGTATAATTTCAAGTCAGGAATTGTCTTTGTTGGCCAGGATTACCTTTGCTAATCTAGATCTTTTCTGATTCCAAATAAATTTTTGAAATGATTTCTCTAGATCTGGGACGTATGTTGGTGGCAGTTTGATACGAATTGTATGAAATCTGTACAACAATTTTGGGAGTATGGCCATTATCATGATGTTGGTTTTTCCTTTCCAGGAGTTCAAAACCCTACAGAAAATTGTAATAGATGGCCTCTACCTCAAGTTGATAAAATCCATCTATGAAAACTCAACCGCTAATAGAATTCTAAACGGGGAAAAACTGAAATCTTTTACTCTTAAATCAGGTACAAGACAAGGATGTCCTCTACCATACCTTCTATTAAATATAGTTTTGGAGTCATTAGCAACAGCCATTAGACAAGAAGGAGAAATAAAAGGAGTAAGAATAGGTAAAGAAGAAGTTAAATTATCACTATTTGCAGATGGCATGATTCATTCCTTGAAAGACCCAAAAAATTCCACCAAGAAGCTACTAGAATTGACACAAAAATTCAGAAGCATAGCAAGATACAAAGTCAATACTCAAAAGTCAATAGCATTCCTCTACACAGATAACAAACACATTGAGAGAGAAACAATACCTTTTACAATAGCACAGCGGAAAATGAAATACCTTGAAAGTCACTTAACCAAGGAAGTCAAGGATCTTTTCATGGAAAATTACAACATCCTAAGAGAAGAGATCATAGAGAATTTCAGAAAATGGAGATTAAAAGAATTGTGCACTCTTGCAGTAGCTAAGACCTAGTAATATATGGTCAAGCAGCACATGATTTTAAATATAATGAAAAGTTGTTGGAGGATTTGGAATACAAAATGACAAACCTTGACCCATTATATAAGATTATTGTCTATTAATGGGAAAGTATAGGTAAAGATGAATAGAAAATTGAGACCAACTTAGAAAGCAACTTTCATAGGTAAGACAAAAGATACAAGTGGTAGGGCTCTATATAGTTACAGTGAAGATTCAGAGAATGAATTCATACAAGATATACTCTAGAATTAGAACAGACCAAATAATTAGGTGTGAGTATAGAGGGAAATAACAATATAAAAAAGTTGTTATTTGGTTAACTGAATTACAGTGGTAGAGACATAAATAACACTATCTACCAAAACATATATATTATATACAAACCTATTTAATTCTTTTTGCTTATTTTAATATTTTATTCAATGGAATTGTATTATATTGAACACTTAATCTAAAGCACACAGTTGTCACTGTGTGACAATTTAAATGCTTGATACATGGTAGAGTTACTATGCTTGATACATTTGATCAAACAGTCAGAGTGCTTTGTAGATATTGTACCTATGTGCAGCATACTCTTCTTTTAGCCATCCTTTCTATATTGTTCGATTGTGTTTCCAAAAGTGTTTTATAGAATTACATCATGCTATTACTTGATCCCGTCACTAGATTTTCTCAGCAGTCGGCCTGAGCTCCCAAGTGGTAATATAGCACATATACCCTTGGATCTACCAATAGGTTTAGTTTTTCAACATCATTGTGAGCATCTTTTTCTTTCACTCAGCATTACTGATAAAGTTCCCTACTGAACTGAACCATAACTTCAGATATGGAATACTTTCTTAGGTTGAAATGTTATCACATGCTGATTGACCATTTTGTTACTATAAGAATCTTCTTCAAAGTTATCACATATAAATCACTTACCCTTGTGTTGTACCTAAGCCATGTACACTCTCTTATCATAGTAGAATGTCTTTATTTTCAACTATCCCTTTAATTTTTTGTGGATAATAAATATTTCAGTACCAGAGAATTTTTCTCCTGAATATTATCCTCAGAGCATAATATAGTACAGGTATCCTACTTATACATGAAGAATCAAGTCCCTAGAGAAATAAAACAGAGTGAAAAGAGTACATTATTGAGATAAAAGACCTGAGGGACCTCTATATTTAAAAATATAGAAAAAAAAAGGAAAAGAGGAGAAAAGTGTTCAAAAGACATGAAAACAATATGATAATGTTGCATCAGTGGTCCAGGGAAAACAGAATTTTAAGTACTTATCATAAATGTTATATATATGTATACACACACACACACACACACACACACACACACACAAATAAGGACTGTGAAAAGACCAAAGGGTTTGACAATTAGGAAGATATTAATGTTTTTATGAAAAATGCTTCAGAATATTTTTGGAGACTGACACCAGGTGATGGTGTGCAATGCAGCAAGCGGAAGGAAGGTAGGATGAAGGCAGCACAGCTCTGCTGTCCTGCAGAAGGTAACACTGGGTTCCCCTCAGCCTCCTACTCGCTCTTTTCCTATGTCCTGGTAACTAGTGGATATTTACTTTCCTGATTACAAACAAAGTCATGGCTTTTAATACACTTGAAAGCAATGATGGGTGATACAAATTTGGATAATCATGTAGAAGCAGTGAGAGAAGGGAATAGATATAGAACGGTCCTGAAAGTGAATTCTTGGGTGAATGAGGCTTTAAACACTAGATTCACTTAGTTTGCAAGGGCACTTTCCAGTGGATAGTGGAGCAGAGAAATACAGAAGAGATATTTGTGGTTTGTGGTGGCCAGAAAATATGCCTGGCAGGTCTCCGCCTACAGAGAGTGTTATTGGCCTAAGGCCTGACTACTGAGTTCTCTGATTCAGTTTGTGCTCTGCCTTCTAGAGTCAGCTTTCTGACAATGATGGAGGGAAGCAGAGACACTAAACCAGGCTCTCAGGAAGCAAGGTCTTCTCTGATGGCTGACGTTGACTAAGGGACTTTGTAGTGGCCTTGCTGAATTTTCTTTAAGTTGAAAAAGAATCTGACATGCTTTCTGCCAGGAGTTTTCAGGCTCTTTACCATTTATTATATCTTACAAGAATTTTTCTTTATCTTTCTTTTTCCATTTTTTTTGGAGGTTGGCTGGGTTATGTTACCTTTTATTTAATATTATTTTTTAGGCTTTAAAACTAATTTCTTTTTTTTTAATATTGGCATGTCACAATTGTGCTTACCTATGGGTACAGTGTGATATTTTGATAAACGCATAGAGTACATAATGATAACATCAAAGTAATTAGCATTTCCATCCCTTTAACCTGTCATATATGACAAAATGGATAGAACTGGATTACATTACATTAAGTGAAATAAGCCAGATACAACAAGATAAATTCCTTGTGCTTTTACTCATACATCAAAGTTAAAATTAGATGGGTGTCACAGGACAAGAGATAATGAAATAGTGATTATAGAGGTTAGGAAATATGAAGGGTAGGAGATAAAGGGGGTTGGGTTTTAGGAATACATTGTTGAGGAAAAATAAACTCTGTATATATGTTTTTTTTTCCCTGAAGACCTGAAAAAGAGGAATTAGGAAATCTTTAAGCACAAGTAAAATGAATAATGTTAAAGAGTGTTTCCTTTAAAATGTTCTTACATGTTTAACATTGTGCTAGTATCTGCTACTCAAAGGACCCAGAGTAACATAATATGTAACAGTGTTTTACTTGGTGAGAAGTGAATTACTATGCTGTCTGTGATGTGATCTGTACAATGCAACTTTCTTCAAGATCTCCTAAACAAAATAATTATTTCTCATTAACACTTTCTGGAGCAGGTTTTCATTCTTGGAGAAGATGTAAAATAAACTGGGATGAAGTTCAGGACTGTCATAGGCTAAAGACAGAACCTGCTCATAGCAGAGCTCACAGACACATGCTAAACAGTCATAGTGACAGAGTGGAATGAAACTCCCAACCCAAAAGATACCTGGGTTGAGTTCGTGTTCTCTAAAACTGAAGAATGAATTTTAGAAACAATAGAGGTTAAGAGTAGAGTATTTACCAGGAGAAAGAAAGCTTCTCTTCCAGAGGGGGACAGAAGAGGACCTGAATGGGTTACCAAAGAATCTGTTTTTTTTAAGGCAGTTTTATAGAGTAAAACCATATAGTGAGGTGAGTCTAAGGTGGAAAACATGGGAACTCATACATGAGATGGGACAAAACTATAGTCCACCAATAAGATTAATTGCTCCAGAAATATGGATTAAATTGGGATCAAATGGGGAATTGAGTCATGTAGCAAGTAGATGTGAATCCAGAATGGGGGCTTTTCCTACAGGGTTTGGGTCAGTGACTCCTCACCTTTCTGAGGTGACTGATACCTATTTGGAGTATCAATTCCTGATGTCCATCCCTAGGGAGGTATGTGGCTGAATTTATTTATTCTTTTCTCTTGAGGTCTGGCCCACGTTAGGAGTGCCTGTCTCATCCACAGTTGGAAGTTCTTGTGTTCCATATTGTCTCTTTGAGGGCCTAGCCCTGTTTAGTTGCCTGTAATATTTTTATCTGACTCAACTTCCTAAAACAGTCATATGTAGTAAGTTGGTCTCATAAGTTAAACCATGTATATGAAGATGATGCTTGTTAATGCTGAAGCAAGTATGCCATTTAAAAGTTTTGTTTTACTGATTATGGAATATCTTCAGATGTAGAAGGCACATAATAATTATAGAAATAAAAGTGTATAGTATTTAGGGTCAATGATTGATAGAATATTAGAATTAAAAATTATGCAAGAGGTTATCTCCTAATTTTAAACACTCTGAGCATAGTTATGAAGTAGTAGCCTGGCCATGTCCTACAATATCAACCATATGAAAGGAAGAATATGTGTGCATGCAGGTACAGAGAGCAGCATCTGCCTAAAGGCCCTTCTAATGAAATACTCATGATTCCCTGAGGGATGACTATTCACATGTCAATTAATTTGGGGACCCAGCAATTCCTCACAAGATTGTCAATAGGTAAATAATGAAATTCTATCGCATGATAAAAATGAAGTACACAGTGAAGTACAATACACAGAATTATACAGCTGAGTCCACTTATTCCACATCCCAAAATAAGGACTTTCTACTGAACTTTAAATGTCATTTGTGTCTTTGTGACTACTGGCTTTAGATGCATTCACATATTTACGTTGTTATGTTTGCTTATGTCAAAGGAAACATGTAACAGCTGCATTTAATAGTTTTGAAAACATTTAAGCAGGTGGGCTTCAACGTATGTGAAATGAACATATTGCTGTTTTTTATTTTAATTTTTCTTTCTATGTTCTGCTAAAAAGCTTCTCAAGACCTTTCAACACTTAAAAGAAGCATTTGTTTTCTTACATTCCTTAATATAAACAATTTTTTATATTTTTTGTGTTGATTCACTCAGTGACCAAAATGCAAACTCTAGACAAAAAAGCAGATGCTGCAAATTTTGAGCAAATTCTGAAAATGTATTGTATTATCTTGCAAATAAGCTGCTTTTATTCAAATTGAATATGTAAATGTTTAAAACTTCCTCTTAATACACAATTCTGATTTAAGGATTACCAATAAATAATAACACTCTTTCCTAACAGTCTTAATTTTTTCTCAACTTCCTTGATCTATGTATTTTACTGAGACATTCATTGTTATCGAGAGAAAAAAGGATATAATTAACCATGGGCACAGACATGTACGGCCATAGGCTAAGAAAGTAAGGAAAATACATTTTTTCTGTTTATTTCCTTCCTTATTTGTATCAAAAACTTCTGTGATTTTGGAACTTTCTTGTTTGTAGTGTTATGATTTATGATATAATTAACTCAATTTTTATTCTATAAGGAGGTAAGGAAAAGTATTCTCACTGCATGCCTTTCCTTGTATTATGCACCTGTCCCTTTTGGTCCTAAGTTATGGAGCTCTAACTAAGCTAATACATAAGGTATGTGAGAAGTGGAAAGAGCATGAGAAAGAGCCAGGCCCTTACCATTGTTAAGTTATGGCCGAAACTAGCACAAGGAAGTCTCTTTGCTTGATAGATGCTGTGAGTTTTAAAAAGAAGGGGTTGATACACTCTCACTTTACTTTTAGGATCTGATGATCTCAAACCACCCTCCAAGTCCACTATGTGGATGCCAACAGGAAGCTCCATGTCTTCTTCTGATGGGAGAACTAGCAAACTCTCCAGCTGTGGAGGCAAAGGCCCAAAGTGAATGAGGAACCATGAAGTATGAAACAGTCAGTGTGGGACTCCAGGAAAATAGAAGCTCTATAGCTGATCTAGTACATTGCTATGAAACAATAGAAAACTTGAAGAAAATCAGTGAAGTCCCTTTTGCAAGATCAGTAAAGGCTATTTTCTAAGATTTATGCATATACTCGGTCATCCTTCTCACTCTTTTTTTATTTCTTTTTTTTTTTTCTTAAATTCATTTATTTATTACAGTGTCTCGCTACACATCACGGCTTCTTTTTTTGCTTGGTGGTGGGGGGTCAGCTCAGCCCTCCCTGGGGGGAGGGGCTGGCATGGCATGTGGTGCTGGAGCTCGAACCGCGGTCCCTGAGAGGCGCTTTAGACCACTGAGCTATCTTGTCAGCCCTTTTTTTTTATTTCTTTCCTGGTATTCATGTCTATTTTCCTTTCTTTTTAGGTGTCAACCTAGCAATGAAAGGTTTTAAAAATTAAAACACAGACATCACTGAATTTCACAAAGCTTCATAAAATTGAGCAGGAAGGACATTTAAAAATTGCATCCAGCCCTTTGACTTTACACATGAAAAGGAGAAGGTAGTGCTTAAAGAAGGAAAAGATTTTTCCAGGTTTATATTATTTTGGTCAGAAAATCTAGAAATAGAGCCAATGTCTGAGCTTCACTTAAGGTATTCTTACTGTCAAGAAATGAGTTTTTTTTATGAGAAAAACAACTGGATAAAGTAAAACCCAATAGTTACTTTCCAGATCCCCACTTCCTTCACAGTAGAATAAAAGGAACTGTGACAAGGAGATACTGGGGTTTCAGCTCCCATACAGTGGCTTACATAACTGGTGACTAATAGTACAAACCCAGGTGGCATGTGAGAATGTAAGGGCAGGGAATGGTGCAGACATACAGGAATGCTGACCACAAAAATAGAGAAAGCCATTAGCAGTCGATGAGAGGTAGACTTTTTCAGGAGGAATAAGCATCTCATTAAGTTTCCTATGGAAGTATCTGGTCAGCTTCCTACTTATAGTACTTTCTATATAAGCTCTCAGTCAGGTGTTTTCTGTCTATACTCAGGCTTGTTCCCCCCTCTTGTGCTCTTGCGTTGTATCACATGGGAGCTGGGTATTGTAAACTCCATCTTCAGACTCTTCTGTGATCAATCTCTATCAAGTTTCTGATACTGGCACAGCCAAATGTTTGGAAATTGTAAGGAAAAGAAAACTGTCATTGTTTGCCTTTATATTTATCCTCCTTGTGACGATTTTGGCAAGAGTAACCCCAGGGACAAGCAGATGCCAGCCTGTGCTTGCGTGTGAGCAGCAAGTTCCAGCAACATCAGCAGCAGTGGATGCTCCAGGAGCTTCATAAGCACCAGTGCTCCGGAGCCCTGACTCCCGCTACAGCAGGAAGAGGGGGCCCTGGGTTCCCACATCATCAGCGGGGGTGTGACCCTGGGGCAGCCTACAAAATATCCGAAGTGCCGTAGACCGCAGCAATGACCACAGGAGAAACTAAGGCACCCTCAGAAGCACAGCTGTATAAATTTAAATTTGCACCAGTGCCCTGTTCTTTCTTTGGCTGAGAAGTGGTCTGGGCATCCTCCAGTTACCCATAACTATTCTTCAGTTAACCACTATGGGGACCTCAAGCCTTTCTGTTCCCTTCCTTTTCTCCTTTTGTGTTATTTTAAGTGACCCACTTTCCAATTTAATTGGCTTGCTACACTTAGAAACTTTTTTGTTCTCTTAATATGAGTAAATACAAGTAATGCATAGTTTTCCCTTGTCATACTCCTTTAAAAAATAGAGTTTTAAGTTTTTAATCATGATTTCTGCTATTTATATGAAAGCAATTATATCTAAAGCCTAATGTATGTATAGACTTGATATTAGCCAATATTTCTTTTGGACTTTTTTCAGAGTACATAGAGACTATAGATGTAGTATCAGCACTGAGATTAAATTGTTCTGCATTGCACATCAGAGCTTACTATGGTGCTTGGTACCAATGTTTTCTATTTATTTATTTTTGGTACTGGGGACCCTGCCTTTGCCAGGTAGGCACTTACTCTATTGAGCTATCTTGCCAACCCCCAACGTTTTCTATTTATAACTTGAGTGTACACATAAATCAAGTGGTTATATACATAGATGATTTCTGCCCTAAAAAACCAATTAAACAATTAAACTTAATAATTATATATATATATAATGTTACTTTAAAGAATTGTTTCAAATATTGTTATAAGACCATATAAACAAGGAAATAATTATGTAACATTACAGAGTGATAAGTGGTTTCTGTCTTTACTAAATATTAGAGATCTGAGTCAATAAATTCAAACAGTGAAGAAAAGGGCTACAGAAAACTCTAGTTAAAGAAGTCTGTGGACAGAGTTTCAGAGAAGGAAAAGCCCAGGCTGAGGGCTGGCAGGCCCAGGAATCTGACCTCAGTATAAGAGATTGATACAATTTGAAATAACTAAAATCCTCATGATCAAAAACAGGCCTCTATGTTTAATGTTATATATTTCAATAAAACACTTATTTAAGAGACAACATTTTATAAGAAAGAACTACACATATTTAAATCGACTTGTAAATTTGTACATTTCAGCTAAGTCAATGTTGGGAGATTACAAAAAGGAACAGGAACCACTCAGTCCTTTTTTTTTAAATTTATTTTTTATTTTATTGAAGTACAAATATCAATCAGACAGTTTTAAGACAACTTAAGACAGATTCGATAATAATACATTACAAATTGTTTTCATAATGTTTTGGTATCGTACAAGGTGCATACATGATATTATACTTACAGACATTGTTATAGCAGATGTCTCTGATCAGTAAATTAAAAGTGTAGCTGTTTACTTATTTTATTTTTTATACCTGAATTATATCAAAAATTTAATAATTATTTTCCTAGTGCATGACCATAGTACTAGAAGCTGACATAATATCCTATCCAACCACCATTAGTGCAAATCTTGCCTCTCATAGGATTATGTAGAAGCACAGTGTTTTCTATCCCAACTGTACTGTCTATACACACACATCATGATTTTTTCTTTCTATACCCCTTCTTTTGTCTACACCTGTCAAAGGTGGACACTCCATTGTCATTCAACTAACTTAGGTGCTTGAACTCGACACCACAATCCAGCACAGTCCAGCATTCTACAACAATAGTGAGTTATTCAAAGAAGTTGTTGACCATAGCCATTTACAGCTCAGCTTAATATTATGGCCCTGCTATGTATACTTCATTTTGGTACTTTTCTGCTGGATGGTTAAGACCTAGATAGAGCAAGACCTATATACCAACACATGAACTTTATATTTCTTATGTGGTCAGTGAAGTCCTCTCAGGGTTTATCTTGTAGTCCTGTACCTTATTCTGTAGATCCTTTGTCTGTGTCATCCATGTGGATATGTCACGGCCAATGCTTGACCAGTTTGCTCTCTGTGAGAGCCTGAGAGAAAGTTTCCTCTCCATGTGACACTCCTCAGGCACACTATAGAACTTCAGTCTTTTTCCTCTGTGGCTCCATAATCTCCTTGTTCAGAAAATTTGGAGCTTACCTGAGTTTCATGATGCTGCAGTACAGGTTCTCCTATGTCCTGAGTCTTTGCTGACCTTGAAAGGCTAGGGCCAAAATGTTGACTGCCCTTGTGGCTAATCAGCTTTTCTTCTGGATGGTTAACAACCTAAGTTCACAAATCAGAGTTGGAGGAACCACTCAGTCTTAAACAGCAAACTCAGAAGTAAAGAAAAGAGAATGAAAAAGAATGGAAAGGAAAGAAAAGTACACATTGCAGCCTGATTTTTCTTCAGTTTTGAGAAGGACAAAGTGAAATAATGGTGGCATAAGGAGGGAAAAATGGTGCTAAGTATTGGATTTTTTTTTTCTAGAATCAGATTAAGATTCTTGCGCCTAAATGTTTACAGAGAAACAAGCAAACTATTCACAGGTAATTGAAAGTTGAGAATAAATCTCAGAGCACCTAATAAAATAGTTTCTGAAAGCATCAAAAGTTAAATGTTGAAATGACAGAACAGAGCACAGGTCTCTGCACAGGGTTCAAAGATCAAGCAAGAACTAACACTGTATTGATTCTGAACAACCCTCCCAAGTTACTTAAACTAGGATTAAATTTCTAGGAGCATCTGTGTCCATGTATAATCAATACATACAACTTCTTTTCCTTCCTTCCTTCCTTCTTTTCTTTCTTTCTTTTTTTCTATTTTTCTTTCTTTCTTTCTTTCTTTCTTTCTTTCTTTCTTTCTTTCTTTCTTTCTTTCTTTCGAGACCTTGAACACGCTGTAGACTCTTCCCTAAAACACACAGAAAGGTGTGCCTATGTGTGAGTATGTGTGCATTTGTTAAAGGTAGGGAAGGATGCTAAACAAAGTATAAATCCTGTACATTACAGCAGATCATCTACAGGTGGGGTGGCAATGGTATATTGTATGAATATAGGGATGTTCCTGAAGTTTATGGCTTCACTTGGGCCATAAACACACTGCAGCTGATCAAAGTTGGACATTTATTAAGGTATAGAAGAACACATAGGCGTTCAGCATTATATATCAAGTTGTAGGGCAAGGTAAAGTAAGGGAGTTGGTAAGAGACACCAAGAGGGCATGAGTGGAGTTGGAACACAGTGCTGAGGGCAGTGGGAAGGGTGAATAAAGACTTGTCAGAGGTATGCACAAAAAAGGGAAAAGGTAATGATAGGCAGGGGCCCTGCTCAGTGAATCTTTGATTCCGAGTGTATAAAATATGCATGGAAAACATGATAAATTAAAGCAATTTTTTTAGTGTTGATGATGATTTTGAATAAGCACATACCATGATTATGATTATCTGTTGAAAGATTATGCCTTGCAAAAAGAAAAAAAAACTGATGTTCTTCATCAATTTGAGGTTAAGAAAACTTAGTGTATTCTCCAGTTTACATTTTTGTTGATTGAACGATTGAAGAGTAATCAGCATATAACCTCATTTTGAAAACTTTGGTAACTATAACAATATTTTAAATCTCAGATGAAGAAATTTTCATTCCAAATTGAATTCATTTGCTTCAGAGGAATATATTAAATCAGTTTCAGAGATCAATGGACATAATGATGCATAGTTTACTTTTCATTAGCGCATTTCTGCAGTACATGATGACTACATTCCTCGTGGGAAGTTGGTGCATAGCCTCTGCGAAAGTTTTCATCCCTTCCCTTCCTCCCCTCCCTCCTGTCTTCATCTCTAGGTCACCTTCTCTTTCTAGAAATATTTACCTTCCTACTTTATTATCTTTTATATTTTTTGCCTTTTATTTTTATATTGAGTTTTTCATGTAAGATAAGCCATATGGTACTTAAACATGTGCATCTAATTCATTTCACTTAACATTATGGTTTCAAGGTACATCGGTTTTCTCACAAATGCCTCATTTTTACCCTCTGTTATGGCACAGGAGTCCTCCACTGTGTGCAAATGCCAGTTTTATACTTGATCTTAGCTAAAAGCCTGAGAAGCAATTAATATCAATTTTTTATCAGTTAATTTGTGAGGAGACGTATACATCATTTTCAAGATTTAGCTGCTATTAACTCTGCTGCTATAAAAATGGGTACAGCCACTGGAGAAAGGTAAATTAGAACAACACTAAAATTCTGTCATACTCTGAAGAGAACAGAAACCATCAAGAAATCAAATAATGACAAATAGTGGTTGGGCTGCATAGCTGAAAGCCTTGTACATGTAAATTAGTACAACCTTTAAGGAAATTCCTCAAAAAATAAAACTAAAATCTCCATTCAACTTGACTATTCTCCTGTCTTCCCTAATGAGTTATAAACATGATATTCCAATGACACACACACCTCCATGTTTATTAGAGCACAATTCATAGCTAAGTCTTGGAAACAGCATCTGTGTTCATCAGCCGGTTGGTGGATAAAGAAAATGCTACACTCTGTGCAATAGAGTAGTTCTGTATCATAAAGAAGGAGAAACTTGAGTCATATGTTGTGAAATAGATGCACTTTGAGACCAGAATATTAAGTGCAGTACATCACAGTGTTGCTCTCTATCTGTCTCTTTTTTTTTTTTTTTTTTTTTTTATGGTGGGCTCAGTGTACCCTGGAGTGGAGCAGGCACGGCATGTGTTGCCGGGGATTGAATCTTGATCTCTGCGTGCTTGCCTAAGCTTGCACAGCAGGTGCTTTAGACCGCTCAGCTATCTTGCCTACCCTGCGATGTTTCTCTTATATGAGAAATGCAAAATATAAATGAAAGGAAAAATATATGATAAAAATAAGAAGGGGAGTAGATTTTCCTCAAAAGAGAAGGTGACCAAGAGATAAAGGGAGGAGAGGAAAAAGAGGAAGAAAAAGAATTAGGATATGTATTGT
>PVKA01040821.1:0-18492 GCA_004027165.1 Ctenomys sociabilis | reverse complement strand
CGGGGCCCTCAGGCCCTGTCCGGGTGCTAGGGGAGGGTGGGCTGTGCCGGTCGCCAGGGGCGCCCTCCCTCCGCCCCAGCGGCACCGCCCTCCCCCTCTGCTGCTGCGAGCCCCCGCACTCTGATTTCCCAGCTCTGCTGTGCTCTGCTCTCTGGTCCCCTCCCGCGTCTTCCTGTTTGCCTTTGTTCCAGGAATAGCAGCTCTCCAGGCTCCCGCTGCAATCTCCAGCCAGTCCCAAGCCACTAAGCCTCTAAGCAGCCACCGGGCCTGGCTGTGGAGCCCGCCACCGCCATGCGCTCCCCACTGGCCCCTCCTGCCCTCACAGTCTGGACTCTGGCCTGGCTGCAGCCTTGGACTGGGCCCCTGGAACCCAGAGCTGAACTGACCACCCACAGCAGGCCTGGCCCAGCAGCCCTGCCAACCACCTGACTGCTCCACTCTGCCCACACCCTGCCCTGCCTTCACCATCACCATCACCATGCACCGCACCCACCCAGGGACTGCAGCCCTGTGATCTGGACTTCATCTGCCAGGCACCTGAGCTGGCCACAGCAGCCCCTGGACTTGGACTCAGAAGGCTCTGCCCCCCTCTGCAGGGCCACAGCAGCCTCTCCTTCAGTGGGACCCATCCCCTCCCCTCTCTCAGAGACCTCTTTGTGTTCCTCCTGGCAGCCACAGCCAGGCATTGCTTTGCTCCTGAGGACCGGCTCGTTGTCCCCAGTGTCCAGTTTTCTTCTGAGCTTGCAGCTGTGTCTGATGTGTGTGCCTTTGTTTCTGCACAATAGTAATCCCTGTGATTGTTCCAGCTCTTCTGCATACTCTACCTGTACAAAGCATTTTCCTTACTTTCAATAAATGACAGGCACTGTTTAAAAGGAAAATTGAGTCTTCATTCATGTGCCATCTCTTCCTCTCGGCCTGGATGGGTCCACTTCCCATGCAAAAGATATATATTTAGTTTCTGATGGTGACATCCAAGAGTCTTTTGCTATTTTGGGAATAGGGGCCAGAATGGTCAACATTCACTGTTAGGTGATAAATCTGCCAAACTTACTAAGATCATTTTAAACACCTAAGAAAACAGAAGTTCGGGTTTTTTGAGTTTGGGGACAAGAAAGTACAAATTGTCTCAGGCTTCTTGGAAAAAGATTCTTCATTTTACTGAAATCGTCTGAAAGCACAACTTGAAAATTGTAAACTCTAAATATTGTGCAGATTTTTATTGAATCTCTGTCAACATTTTGTCTGTCCATTACTGAGCTAACCAACAGAACTATGTAGGTGCTTTAAAAATGCACTTATAGTTTCTTGATTATGTATGTTGTGGGGGAAATGCAGAGATTAGATTTTTCATTTAGTCAGAAACAGGTCAGTAACTTTATAGTACTTATTTTTCCCTAGAACTGTATATAAACTCACATAAGGGGCTGGAGAAAAACATTCCTTTTGGATTAACTGCTGTTTAATATCAAATTTATAGTAGAGTAAAAAACATTTATTCTCTCGCCAATTATATGAAAAAAATTTAAAATCCTGTATCAAATGATACATAGGTGCACTAATAGGACAATGTTTGGGCATGATGTTAAAAGTACAACTAATTCATTTTCTATAGCATTGGATTGGAGCTGGGGAAATAGTTCAGTAGAATTAGCGCTTGCCTGGCAAACTCAAGATCCTGAGTTCAATCTCTGGTACCGCAAAAAAAAAAAAAAAAGTATTGGATAAAGGAGCCCATCATATCAATGCTTTTACTACTTTTTTCTCTTCATCTCAACAGCTTTTAGCTTTTCTTAGCCCATTTTATTCTATTTTAACAGCATCTTATAGACTGTAATTTATTTATTTGAATGTACATGGTTGTTGCAGGTTCTCACTATGCAGCCATAGTCTCTGCACTTGCCTAAGCTTCCCTAAGCAGGCACTTTAGTCTGCTGAGCTATCTCACTGGCCCCTAGAATCCATAATTTAAAATGAACAGATACTCTGTTTTACAGTTCCAGAGGCTGGAGGTTTAATCCCAAAGAAGTGGCATCTGACCAGGACCTTCTTGTGGCATCCTCACAGTTCAGAAGGCAGAATGGCAAGGGAAGACAAATGCTGTGTTAACACAAGACAGAAGCAGAAAAGAACACGTCCATGCAAGCCCTTCTAAGATAACATCAGCCCATTCTAGACAGAGCCCTCATGACCTAAATTATCTCTTTGAAGTCCCCACCACTTAATACAGTTGCTTTGGGGACTTTCAGTATCAAGTTTGGAGGGGATGAAAACAGTGAAACCACAGGGCCTGATGTCCTGTGGTGGGGAGGAATGTTCATGCAGCTGCGGGTACTTTATCTGATAATATATCTTGGTTGTGGTTTTGTTCCTCCAGGTAAGGAAACTATTGGTAACCTGCTATTATGCACATAATAGGTCCAACTCATGAACTTGGGAAAACTTTAGTTGTTTAATGAAATGATGTTTTAATAATTTACTTGTGTTTTAAAAATGATAGAAACCAGGGTATTTTTGAAATGCCAACTTAAGGTACTGGTGGTCTGCTTTTCCAGTTGGCTAAAAAGATGATGGGTCAAGTATACATGTTTTCTGTTTTGTTTTAAAGACATTCTGTTGTGGTTTGAAAAGTGCTAGGAAGATGCTTACTGTGTAGATTTAGCATATTCACTAAGATCTATGCCTACTCTAAAGCTAGGTAAAATGATCAGGAAACTACTGGCTATCCTTTGAACAATGTTGGCAACCTCCCTGGGGGCCAGGGATATGGCTCAGTAGAATAAGTACTTCCCCAGCAAGTACAAGGGCCTAAGTTCAATCCCTGGTTCTGCCAAATCAAAAAAAAATAGACAAACAAAAAAGCCTCGCTCCAAGCAAAAATACTATTTTATTTTTATTCATGCATCAGCATGGTTCCCCCAGGGAATTGTTTCCTTTTTTTCATTTTCTTTTGCAGAACCAAGGATTGAACTCAGGCCATCTCCTACTGAGCCATCTCCTTGGTCCCAGGAATTGTTCCTTAATTCATAATGATTCTATTATCCTAAGTCCTGTGCCATGTTACAAACACTTTGGGTAAAGGTTATAGTTTGCAAGAATCAATCATGACCACCTCTGCAATATTCTGTGGAGAGATAGCAGTGATATTTGTAAGGGGAAAAGAAAATTCTTTTTCATTATTGTCTTCTGAGGCTACTATGTCAGAATACCATATGAAGAGCTGGGGTGTGGCCCAGTAGAGATAGTACTTGCCTAGCATGTATGAGGTCTTTGGCTCAATCACCAGCACTGCAAAAAACTAAAACAAAATATATACTTGATGGCTTGAATAACAAATACCTATTTTCAATGTCCTGGTGATTTGAGAATCTAAGCTCATAGTATTGGCTGATTCAGTGACTGGTAAGGACACTAGTATTGGTTTGTGGGTCAGCATCTGCTCTTTCCTCTAAGTGGTGGAGAAAGAAATATCTGGTCTCTTCAACTTTCTTCACTCTTTTTTATTGGTTATACAGATTAATGTGTTTCATTTTGGCAGAATTATGCATACACATAACATATTTTGATTCATTTTACCCCTCTCCCACTGTCTTGTCTCACCTCCCTGAGAGGTTCATATTTTTAGGGAGGATATCAGTGTGTAAAATATATTAAGCATTTATGAGTCCCTCTGTCACCTTTCCATTGTTCTTATAAGGGCACTAACCCTATGCTGGGACCTCCACCATCATTATGCTATATAAGCTAATTATCTCTCAAGGGCCACACTATCATATCAGAGATTAGGACTTCACAATAAAAAATTAGGGTTAGGAAAACATAAAGAATCCCTAGCAATAACTTTGTAGTAACAACTTTTATCATAGTTATTCTTCATGTATTTCTTTCACTGCATTCTTTATAAGTTTTTCTACATCCACCTCCAGAAAGCCAAGCCTCTGAAGTAAATATCAAAGACAGAAGAAACAAAAACTCATGAATGATAAAATGCAATTCATATTTTTGAGTGGTTAGGGCTAATATTGACCTGAAGTCTACAGTCAAGCTAAAGTTATACAAACTTTGTGAGATGCATACACAAAAATATAAATATAGGAAATATAGGCACAAAAGGGGACAATATGGCCTTTGATTAGCTTAGTGACCTGAAACCCAGGGTTCTACAGCAATTAAGGTAGAGAGAACTTGTGTAATGAAAGGTTTGACGATACAAGTAACAAATTGTTAGAAGCCATATGTTACAGTTTCAATCAAGAATACCTCCCAATGAGAAAGGTACCAATGTCACTTTGCAAATATTGATACAATAAATCCTCAAAAATAGGACAAAAAAAGGAATGACTCCCAAAATTCTCATTCACCCTTAGACAAAGCTAATGGAAGGGAATTGGACCATGGGATGCTTTACTTATCAGTGGAGTCATCCACATTGAGTTCAGCAGCTAAATGTGCTGCTGGAAGGTTCTGTGGGTTCTGTGGGTGTCACCTGCAACAGCTTATCTCATTTCTCAGCATCTCAGTTCTTTCTGCTTTCTGACCACCACAATAAGGCAAGCTTTTGTCTTCCCAGGTTAACTCACCAAGCCCTTTCTTTGTTTAAACTGGGCAGATATGAACTGAAACTTCTAAAATGTAATCCAAAATAAAACTCTCCTCCCTTAAATTGTGGGTATTTGGGATTGTGTACAGGTAGTGGTGTCTCTTTGTGTTGTTCTGCATGGCCTTAGACTCCTAGGCTCAAGTGATCTTCCAGCCTTAGCTTATTGAGTAGCTGGGTATATTAGTCATCTGTTCAGTTTTGAGGGCAAAATATCTGATATACTACTCAAAGGAGAAAAGTTTTATTTCATCTTATCATTTCAGAGGGTTCAGTCTATGGTGAGCTGGTGCCAATGCAGAACCACCTTAGCCAAAAAGGATGGCAAAGAGGGCTGCTTAATTCATAGCAGCCTGGCAGTAGAAAAAGAAGGCATAGAGACTCATTGGTCTTTCGGTGTACCCTCAGCAAAAATGGCAGCAGGAATGAGGAAAAGATAGATGAGACAAGAGCTGAGTCAGATGGATGCCTGTTTGCCTAATGGGCAACAATAGTAGAGGCCTATATAACAATGGCAGAGGCCTTTATTTATACTCCTACAAAGTTAGTATCACAAGACACAACGTTGCCTAGTGACTGAAATTGTGCAAACAGGATGATTTTCTCAAGACTGAGATAGCTTAACTGCTTTATGCATTGCGGCTTTGTCCTGCCCTCACACATATGACTGATTTCCAGCTTCAGCCACTTGCAACAGGAAAGGAGGAGTCAGGGACAAGAATTTACCCTTTCAGGTGAAACCTCTAATAACCTACCTCTTCCAATGAAGTCTCACCTCCAAACTAGGCCATCAGTAATGAATTTATCAATAGACTAATCAGGGATCTCACATTGCAAAAGCCCCACTCCTAAACATATAAGTCTTTGGAGGGACTTTTTTTTAACCTAACCATGGTAGTAGAACTGTAGGGGTATACCACCATGCCTGGCTCAATGTAAGTTTTACAGTTTGTGAGTGACATCTCACTTTCTTGTTACTGAGAGACACAATACTGCAAATTAAAGGAGAGATTTATTTTGGCTTATAATTTGTAGAGGTTTCAGTCCATAGTCAGGTGGTCCCAAGGTAGCATAGCATGGCAAAGGGACATAGCAGAGGAGAAATAGTTAATGGCAAGGTGATAGGAGGTAGAAACAGATAAAGAGAGCAGAGAAGGAGATAAACGTTTCCAATCCACTCCCCCAGTGACCCACCTCTCCAACTAGGCTTCATCTCTGAGCATCACATTTAGCTGCAAATTCATCAGTGTTATCTGTTGTTTCTTCTTTGGAATACAGAAACTTTTTTGTCTCTGAGTGGCTACTTTGAAGATGATACACAGTATATGAACTATTGTTGTTCTCCTACTATTTGATAATGAAATTTTATAAAATAAAAAATAAGGGCCAGACAAATAGCTCAGCGGATTAAAGCACCTGCAAGCAGGCACAGGGGCCAAAGTTTCAATCCTGGGCCTGGCATGCCAGCCCCGATCCTGGGGCACACTAGGTGGCAATTGAGACTGGGCATGGTAGCATGTGCCTATAATCCCAGTTCTTGGGACACTGTAAACAGCTGGATCACTACGAGTCTGATCTAGAAGTGAAACCCTGAACATCTTGTAGACCCCTAAAATACAAAAAAAAAAAAAAATCTATGGGGGATGAAATGTAGCAATTTGATTTTTAATTAAGGTACAAACCTGATAGATATGTAGGACAATTTAACTCCTTACCATATTTATACAAATAATCTCTCAGATCTATAATGTTTATGCAAAAGTATTCTCTCTAATCAGGTGATGATCAAGGTTAAATATCCTGATGAACACTTGGGTAGGATTATACTGTTGTTAATAACCATAATCTCAGCACTGAGTGATCCTGGTGCAGGAAGATGGTAAATTTGAGTTTCTTCAGGAAAATTTAGTGAGACACTGTCTCAAAAAAATAAAGATAAAAAGGGGCTAATGATGTAAACCAATGGTGGAGCACCTCTGGGTTTGATCCGAGAAAGAGAGAGGGAGAAAGAGAAAGAGAGAGACAGAGAGACAGAGATCTGCCCTGGCAGTTGTCATGTAGTGAAATTTTTGCTACACATCCATGGTTAGATGACTTTTCCACACAAAAAGGGTATCATGCTGGTACATTTTCACTTTGTTTTTGTGATAGGTATGTGTTGCTATCCAGGAATTACATGTTTTGTGATTTGGTGATCTGTACATAATGCTAATGGTCTATAGTGTGTACTAAGACTTGAAACCTCATTAATTTAGGTGTTTTCTTTCTTTCTTTCTTTCTTTTTTTCTTTCTTTCTTCCTTTCTTTCTTTCTTTCTTTCTTTCTTTCTGGAACGGGGGATAGAACTCAGGTCCTTGTGCTTGCCAGGAAAGTGCCTATTCTACTGGGCCATCTCCACGGCCCTCAGATGTTTTCATATGATAATAAAGTTCTTTTGAACCTAATTGAACAATTTGAATTATTTAAAAAAATCTTCCTACTTTTATATCACTTACTGATTTCTTAAGAAAATTAAACCTTGGTTAAACAAAGCACCAATTCAATTCCTGAGAATTTATTTTACTTGGTGACAGAGGATAAGTGGATCAAGGCAGCATCACAGTGATAGGGCCCTTCTTTCATTGTCTAATAACTCCTCCCAGGCCTGCCCTGTGCACCCATTGTCTGACTTGTGGTGGGATCAACAAGCAGTAGCTCATCACAAACCCCTGAGTGGAGGCTGGAATAATCTTTGCTTCCTCATATAGGCCCTCTGTATCATTTTCAAGTAATGCTTTTATATCATGCAGAACCTTTCAGCCAGGTTAAAGTCTTATTTTCCTCTGCTGAATATAAAAGAATGGTAGTTATCTTCAGGGACTGACAGGACTTTGCGCTAGATTTTTTTTTTTTTTTTTTTTTTTTTTTGGCAGAACCAGGGATTGAACTCAGGCCTTTCACTTGCCAGGGAAACACATTTTCCACTGAGCCATCTCCCCAGTCCCTGCACTACACTTTTAAATGTTTGCACTGTAATTCACTTACAGAGGCCTGGAAAAGAGTCCAAATAGCATTCTTATCTTCCAAAAATGTTCTAAGTACCACTGAATTTGCTGGATCATATGGCCTAAGTGGAAGAGTAGTCTGCATGCATAGCAGACAAAACCTGTTACAAGGACTTCTGTCCTGAGAACCTCTTGGTAAATGGGCCAGATTAATACATTCAAATGAAGGTTCTGTTGTTTCTCAGTTCCAAGGAGGCCACTAGGTATTGTATCTATCTTTTGGCTGTAGGATGGACAAGATACAAAACTCATCCTTCTCTTTAGAAAGGATAGCTCAACAACATGCCCTCTACCATTGAACTCCTAGAAATTTTGCTAAAGGAGAATGCCTCTCAATTATGCTCCATTTATTTGTATGTCTATTCTCACAGCAGTAAGAATACTTATTACTATAGCCATGTAGTAATTTTTGAAATTGGAAATATAAGCAAGTCCTGAAACATCTTTTGCAAAATTTCTTTGGCTATTCTATGCCTATTGAAAGTGTATAATACATAGAAAGATAATAATGCAAGGTTTTGTGATTATATGCTTTTTGAAAACCAACTGTGTTATTCCCTAAAAAGCATATTTTCTCATGGGGCCATAAGTGTCCATGTATTTATCAGTACCTGGTATCAACTGGGTGTTGATAGGATTTATTTTTTGTTTGTTACTTTGCTTTTTTGTTTTCATTTTAGGTTTTTGTTTTGTGATAAGGGTTTGCTATGTAGTTTAGCTTAGCCTTAACTCCTAGAGATCCTCCTGCCTCATGGTAACAGTTTTTAGTTATAAAGCCAAATATGTCCAACAGAAGTATGTTGCAGGATAGATATGCTACAAGCACAGTCATAACTGAGCAAGAACAATAACTGAGAATGTGCAGTAAGCCATATGAGCAAGATACTCAGACCTCTGTCAATACCATGGTTTTGCTACTGCAATTGCCCCTATTTTGACCTCTGGTCATATGAGGGCAAGTCTCACACTACTAGTTTACAGAGAGGGAAACATGGTATATCAGTCAGTTGGTTCAATGTGAGAATCTCAGCCAGAAATGTATGTCATTACATCTATACTCGGAGATGACCTTAGTAGAGGAACAGCAAATTTTTCCAATGGGCACTGCACCTGGCCATCCACTTTGTGTAGTAGTGGTGGGAATATATATAGACTTATGGTCATTAACCAACGACTTGGCTCTCTGGCCTGGGAGGAAAAAGAAACTGGAAAGTTACAAAGATTTTGGAAGTAATAGTATATGGATAGATACATGAGAGTTTGTACAGATCATAAAGATTTTGTTAATATTAATATTCACTGGATAGCATGGACTGTAGAAGAAACTCTGAGTGATGAACTGAATCAGCTACTGAATCTTAGCCAGCATTCATCATTAGTCACTCCTGAAATGTCATGAAAATACATGAAAGGAGTTAATGTGATGGCAAAATGAAGCACCCAATATGTGGTGTCCCACTTACCAAGACCAATAAAACTAATATTTCCTTTAAATTTACAATCTGCTAACAATGGAGACCTATGCTAAACCATTAATGAAACAAATTTTATATACACCAACAGACAGCTGGTTGCAAATTGACTATATTGGGTTCCTTCCAATGTGAAATGGTCTAGTAATTTTCCCTGACAGTATAAGTATGCTTCACTCAGAAGGGGTCTGCTTTTTTTTATTCTCCTAGTCTCAGTCGACAGCACTATTTGGTATCTGATAGAATCCTGGCTCATGGATATCCATGGCATAGCATCCAGCCTGGGGACTCACTTCACAGGCAAGGAGGTATGGGAATGTCCCTAAAACTGTAAGTTCCACTGTTCATACCACTTGCCACAAATATAGAAAATAACTGTGTCTTAGTTATTTTTTCTTGTTTCTTAGATAAAATACTAGACATTCGAAGTTAAAAGAGGAAAAGTTTATTTAGCTCATAGCTTGTAGAGATTTTAGTCCATAATTGGCTGGCTCCAAGGTAGGGTGGCTTCACAGAGCAGAACAGTTCATGCTTGGCAGAAGGTAGCAAAAGCAATAATGGACAAAAAAGCCTATTTCTGTCCCTTATATTGTATCTAGGCTACCAGAATTAGTGTCGTGCCAAACCATTCAGTGGACTGATTTAGTAGCCACCCACTCTTTTTTTTTTTTTTTTTTTTTTTTTTGTCTTTTTGAGACAGGGTCTCGCTATGCAGTTCAGGCTGGCTTTAAGCTCACTTTGTAGCTCAGGCTGGTCTCGAACTCACAATCCTCCTGCCTCAGCCTCCCGAGCCACCCACTCTTAATCCTAGAATTGAACCATGAATCAATCACAGACTCTAGATTCAGCCACCTGTGAATAAAACCCATCTATGACTGCATGATGCATTGGGGAGAGCATCTAGATGCAAGCCATAAAAAGCTGTCATCATAGAATACTGTAATTATCCAAACAAAAAAAAAGTGTGATCTCAGAATCCTTGGAAGGATCAGATGTCTTCCTTGGTGGTGTAGAGAAAGAGAAAGGAGATTCATTAGGGTGACTGGCTTATACAATGACAAAGGCTGAGTAGCCTCATGATATATCATCTACAAGCTGGAGAAGGAGTGAAGCCAGTGATGTGGTTCAGTCCAAGTCTGAGGGCAGATCTTGAGTTCTGATGTCAAAGGCATTGTCCAAGATGGATGTGTCAGCTCCAGAGGTGACAAAATGAGTGGATTTGTCTGTCTTCTGTGCTTTTGTTCTATCTGTGCCCTCAGTTAACTGGATGGTACCTGTTGTAACTCAAAAATCAGATGACAACAGGACAAGTCCAAAAAGTTAGAGAAGCACTTTATTTTAGCAGGTACTCTGCTGAGGTCTCTATGCAGAAGTGCAAAGAGGCATGCCCCGGGCCATTACAAGTAGCAGTATTTGAGCTTCAAACCGCAAACCAGGAAGGGGATAAGCCGGGCGTGGTGGCGCATGCCTGTAATCCCAGCACTCGGGAGGCTGAGGCAGGAGGATTGTTGTAAGTTCGAGACCAGCCTGAGTTACAAAGTGAGCTTAAGGCCAGCCTGAACTGCATAGTGAGACCCTGTCTCAAAAAGACAAAAACAAAACAAAACAAACAAACAAACAAAAAAACAGGAAGGGGAAGGGGGAATGAGGCAAGCTTTGTACAGAAGCAGATCGCATTGGTTACTTTGGAGTCACTTTTAAAATAATTGGTTAGCGCCTTTTGTAACGGCTATTTGGGCAGCTAATTTGTATCTTTTGGCACAGACAGCAGTTGGACAGGCAGTCTGAGATCATTTGCTCGTTTTCCTGGAACTCGGGGCTCTGAGGGTGGAGTACTGCAACAAGTTAGAACAACACAACAAGGAGGGAATAAAATAGTGGCTGAGGGGTCAAGATGGAGTCAGTTAGGCTATAATAGTACCCACCACATTGAGTGAGGGTAGGACCTCCTTACTTAGTTCACTGATTAAAATACCAACCTCTTCCAGCAGCAGTATGCCTCCACATATATACCCAGAAATAATGTTTTACAAGCTATCTGATACCCTTTAACTCAGCCAAGTTGACATCTAAAATTAATCATTACAGTAATATCTGAAAAGGGCAAGATTTTAGAATGGATAGTGGATGAGAAAGAGCTGAAATTACTATAAAGTAGAGACCCATTACAGTGGTTCATTACACTAACCTACACTTTTTAAGTTTTCTCTCTGGAAAAGAAGCCACGGGATATATGAAATAGATGCTGTCTAAGCCATGCGTGGTGGCACATATCTGTAATTCCAGCACTCAGGAGGCTGAGGCAGGAGGATTGTTGTGAGTTCGAGACCAGCCTGAGCTACAAAGTGAGCTTAAGGCCAGCCTGACCTGCATAGTGAGACCCTGTCTCAAAAAGACAAAAAAAAAAAAAAAAAGATGCTGTCTAACCTGCGTGGGGAAAGAGGTCCGTATTGTACAGGAGGTAAACTGAGGCAGCTGTGGCAGTGTACAGCTCAGATTGCTCATAACTACTCCCTATAAGGATGTGTGTGAGTAGCCACCTTCCAGCTTCTGCACCTTTGAACCCTGTGCACTGTGGACACAGAGCTTACATTCCTCTCAGCTGCTACTGCCCAATGAAAGAGCAAAGCAGGATAAGAATCAGGATATTTTTGTGTGACATCAGAACTTCAATGATAGGTAGTCTTTTCTTGATACTTTACTAGCCTGAAAGAGGTTTTTTTCAAACTGCAATTGCACTTCCCTCTATCCTTTTACAGCGCCCAGGCCTGTGTCATAGTCTCAAAATGTGCTCTTATCTTTCCCTTTTCCCCTTTTCATTTATTCTCTACAGATATTTCCATTAAAGCCCTTGAATGTCTCATTCTTTCTTAGCATCTGGCTTTTGAAAAACTTCAAATCAAAGACCAATATTACAAATTGGACTTTATATAATGAAAATCTACCCAAATGTGGTGGTACATGCTTGCATTTTGGAGGCTGAGGCAGGAGAATCATTGCAAGTTCAAGGCCAGCTTGAACTACATAGTGAGACCCTTTCTCAAAAACAAAGCAGAACAAAATAAAACAAACAAACAAACAAACAAACAAAAAAAACAGGGCTGGAGATATAGCTCAGCAGCATAATGCCTGTTTGGCAAGTGCAAGATTGTGAGTTTAGTTCCTAGTACCAAAAAAAAGTGTAGAATAAAAACCAAAAAGCAAACCCAACCAAACAAGAAAACCCCCAAACAAACAAAAAAGAAAATCTGTTCTCAGCAAAAAAAAAAAGAAAATCTACTCTTAAAAAGATAATTTTTCAAAGCGTTGAAAAGGCACCAACCTAGGTTTTTCAGTTCTCAGACATTTCGGAGTCATTGGCCTGGAGAAGGGGTAGGAAAAGCAAGTACTAGAAGTATAAGTACATTGAGATTTTTGACACACAGGCAATAACAGCACATAAAAAGCACGATGACATTCCTTAAAAAAAATTGAATCTAAATTTAAGATTATCCAAAAAAAAAAAAAAAAAAAACTGATAAAGCAGAAGAAAGACATAAATATACAGTTAAGCTCTGCCAGTGTCATAAATATTGGCTTTATGATGCCAAAAGCCAGGTTTAGGTAGTATAGGTAGTTAAGGCTTCACCGTTGATTTCTAGGAAATGTAGTTTGGCTGATGCCCGCTCTACTGTTTGCGACAGAAACTACAACCACCAGGAGCCACCGCGACATTTCCTGTCACGGCCTGCAAATCAACTGTTCTGGAGTCAGGAGCTGATTGAGTCAGGTGGTCGGTATGATCATGGGTTCTGAATTAATGCGTAGCATAGTAGGAAGCTATCTTAAACCTCCAGAAAGAATGTTTGTTCCGCCACTTAACAAGGATGAATCATCTCAGAATTGCCACCCTGAGAATTTAGAAGTTATTGCTGCTAAAATGATTCATAGTCCAAATAGCCAAGTTCTTATTTTCGCCTTAAAAACTCTTCAAGAAAAGATTCATCAGGCCAAATGGCTCAGCGCATTAAAGTGCCTGCAAGCAGGTGTAGGGGCCAGGGTCGAGTGCTGGCTCTGCCCCCGGGGCACGCTGAGACGGTAATTGAAACTGGGTGTGGTGGCGCCAGTGCCTGTAATCCCAGCTCTTGGGAGGCTGTAAATAGGAAAATCACTATGAGTCCGATCTAGGAGTGAGATCCTGAACACCCCGTAGATCCTTCCCTAAAAAAATAACTTAAACTTGCTTTCTAGAGAAGCAGCACAGTACAAAAAGGCCTTGGAGAATAAAACAAAGAGAAATCTCATCAAGAACTGATAAAGCAGAAGAAAGACATAAATATACAGTTAGCTCTGCCAGTGTCATTGTACTGTTCTAGAGAAGAAGCTAGAATATACAAAGAGGATGGTCCTTTTTATGGGTCGCTCAGAATAGGAACCAGATCAGCCAGATTGGAATTTGGAAAGCCATTTATTACTGAGCTCAGGGCCCCTTGATCAGTTCTGCTCAGGAGAGGACCAAAAGGCGGCTAGCCCAGGAAATGGGGGGGTGGTGTTAAAACCTGGATCCACATCCCATTTGGTAAACAAATTCATTGTCTGACACACAATAAAGCTTTTAGGGTCATTGTGACCTGTACTCAAACTAAATTTTCTGGGGCTTTCTTTTAGTTTCAGGTTATCTTGCACTTGAGTACTTGCAAGCAGCCTCGCATAGCTGAGGCTACAATAAGTTAAAGCCCATTTAATTTTTTTGAAGTCATCTCTGTAAGCTAACTTGGTTAGGAATTAGGTAAAAATTTTATCTTAGCAAACAGCAAGAAACAGCCACTAGTTACTAAACAACTGAAAACAGTGGTGTGTATACATTTTTACACAACAGAAAACAAAATTAACATTTATAGTCTAAAATGCAAATTGACATAATACAGTCTTCACTGTAGAATGTGAAAAAAAATATGATCCTAGAACAACAGGCCCAGCTTCAAAGGGAAAAAGAGCAAGATCAGATAAAGCTACATGCACAACTTGAAAAGCTTGAAGTCTTAGAAAAAGAATGTTTTAGTTTGACAAGCACTGAGAAGGCTGCTGAGGACAAGATTAAGCATCTAGAAGAAAAACTTAAGGAAGAAGAACATCAGTGTAAGCTATTTGAAGACAAAGCTGCTGAACTTCAGACTGTACTTAAAATCAGTAAAATTTTAATGTCTTCAGTGTCAAATTCAAAACACTACAAGGAAAAGGAAAAATCTCCCAAATCTGCCAGTGCAGTTTGTTCTGTGAATGCAAGTAGACAAGACCTTTAGCAGAGGATGCCTCACTGTGGCCTACGTAGCCTCCCAAAATGCGCCCAAGTTCCTGAGCCAAGATGTCTCTGTAAGCCTCCCAGAGCAGTTTCCCAGTACTATAAAGCTGCACCTTGTGGATCAGAAAAGTCTTATTCCATGTGTGACAGTATGTCTGAACTTTTGATGGCAATGCAGTATGAGCGAGACCAAATGAGCACCGAGCATGAACAACTACTGAAACAAATGAAGAAAACTGAAACCCATTCCATATGCAATGATATAGAATGTGAACTAGAGTGTTTAGTCAAGAAAATGAAAATTAAAGCAAAGCAAATTTTCAGTGTCCTGAAGAAACATCAGGACAGTGTCTATAAGCTACAGCAAAAAGTTCACAACTCAAAGGCAAAGTAAAGCTTTGGGTATTCAGCGAGACGGTAACCAAGAATTGAGAAACATGAAATATAGCCCCAATAAATGTCTGCATGAATCTAACTCTTCTCAGAAAAGCAACAACTTTCATCCAATACAAGTTCATAATATTCAGATGAAATTGAGAAGAGATGATGTCATGTGGGAACAGTAATGCAGTACCAAAGCTTGTTAGCTTAAATGAACTCTGTCAGCAAGAACTTGAAATGTTAAAATCATTTTAATCTAATATATATTTGTCAAACTTCAAATTAAGTTCCTGGCCTCTTAAAAACTTACAACTTAAAACATTAAGTTGTAAGTTATTAAATTAATGCTGGTGACCAACTACGAATTCCAAATAATATAGTACTTTTTTTCCTTACTGTCTGAATTTCCTAAACTCATCATGACTTAGAAACACTTCACTGTGTAAATATCTTAAGCTAAATCTAGGAAATTAAGGCTAAATTACTCAGTATTCAAAATTGAGTTAAATATGAGCTATCATTACTATTCCACATTTTCATTTAGTAGACTTGTAACCTTAAGAACCAACACTAAATGAACAGAGTACAAAAAGAAAAAAAAGACACCAACCCAGAGAAAAATTTTCATTCAATATAAGCATTTAAATCCAGAATTTATAAAGAGCCAGTATAATTCAGTGAAAAAGAAAACAATGGCAATCAAAACATGGATTATTTGAATAGATTCTTCATAAAGGAAGATATATGAATGGACAACTGCATGAAAATATACTTAATTCTGTTCATATATAAAAATGTAAAATTATGAGATTACCCATGCTCAAATTTCTAAAATCAAAGATAATACAAATATATCATTAATGACAATACTGTTTTGTTGATGACATGAAGAAACTGGGCTATTGACATCTTTCTTTTGTTTTTTTGAATCAGGGTCTCACTATGCAGTTAAGGCTGGCCTTAAGCTCACTTTGTAGCTCAGGCTGGTCTTGAATTCACAACAATCCTCCTGCCTCAGCCTCCCGAGTGCTGGGATTACAGGTCTGCACCACCACACCCAGCTTACTGACATATTTCTGATGGGAATGTATAATTGTAGAGCCACTTCGTAAAACTCTTTGGTAGTTTGTTACAAAGTTACAAGGATACTACTCATACGATCCATAAACTATTTTTCTGGGTATTTGCATGAGGTAGGGAAACATACTCAAATAAAAACTTCCATAATTTTATATTTGTTCATAATGGCCTAAATATAGAAACTGCCCATTTTTTATAAACAGGTCAATGAATCATCAGGGTGGGCTCTTTTCCTTTCAGTGAGCCAACCTACATGCCAATCAAATCTAGAAATACCTCAGAGACATACCTACAAACTGCTTTAGTAACTTTTCTGGGTGTCTCTGGGTCCAAATTGGTTCTCTGGATACAAATTGACAAAGAAGATATCACCCTGAGCTTATCTGTGAGAATGTTTTTGAATGAGATCAACATCTCAATCAATAGAAAGTAGATTGCCTTCCCTAATACTCAGAAACCTCATCTAATCACTTGAAGACCTCATTGAGCAAAACATGTGTAACAAGGACTAGGGCTTTCATGGTATACCAATTACAATGCTTTTATTTAAAGACAATTCCTGCTGTCTGCCTGCCTTGAGCAGTAACATTGGCCTTTTCCTGCTTTTATTTTTTTAATTTTTATTTTATTTTGTTTTTTTTTTTTTCTTTTCCTGCTTTTAGATTGAACTGAAACATCAGTTCTTTAGTTAAGCCTGCTGTGCCTAAGACTAGAATTCATACTAGTGACTCACATGACACAATTTTGGATTCAAAGTTGTGGAACAAAACTTTGGCCCATCTGGATCTCCAGCTTGCTAAATGCAAAGCTTAGTGCTTCTCATTCCTCCTGTGCTAGCTTTTCCTTCCTGATAAAATAAATCAACTCAGGGAGCAAAGATTTATTTTGGATCCTAACTTCAGAGTCAACAGTCTCTGGCTGGCTCCATTGTTTTTATGCTCATGAAAAGGAAGCATCATTGTAGAAGACCATGACAGAAGAAAGAACTGTCTATGGCAAGAAGCAGGGAGCCAGAGGAATCTGGGGTCTGAGGACTCATGCAACCCTGTAAAGCAATACTCCCAATACCTACTATTCCCAACAGGGGCCCAACTCCTAAGATCTCATGCATCTCTGAATTCTTCAATCATCCACCCACTGAAGAGGTTAGCAGCTTCATGATCCAGTCAGTGATCTCGCCCCCATGTCTGAACACTACTGCATCGGGGATCAAGCATTCAGAGTGTTTGGGGGGATATTTCCTATTTAGACCATAACAATAATCATGACAACCATTGTTTACATATATATGTGCATGTGCAAACCACACACACACACTCATTCAACATGACACAGTGCATTATCCTATAAGCCAAATAGCAAGTCAATTTACTCTGTTTGGTATTTAATTTGACTAAATATTGAGGGAGCAAAGGATTTTACAGAAATATATATATATATATATATATATATATATATATATATATATATATATATATATATCACAAAAAGATGATTAATTTTATGCCTACGAAAGGAATTATAACTTTTGTTATTCTGAAGGTTAGACAGGTGTTTACACTAATTACAATCACATTTTAGTGTTTTTACTCATTACCATAAAAACCAAGTACTAAAATGTAAGTGCCTTTACTGACACACTTATTCTGCTGGTTTTCTGAATAATGGGTAAAACAAATGTTTGCTAAGTGCTCACAAACAAACATGGAATTCTTGACCTGTAAAGTGCTGCACTTTAAGCAGATTTCTAGAAATGAGGGATCTTTCTCCCATAGCTGCTGACTTCTCCTTACCTTACCTTGCCAAATATCAGATCAAGGTCCACTTCTGGAGGAATACAAACAAAAGAGAACACTCATCATCTGACATGGGGTGGTACTCAGTAAGATTTCCACCCGGAGGATTACCACAGGACTCAATCTCCAGGTTTGTATAATGCAACAGTCAACTTCAGACACTAAATATGTATCTTTTGCATGCGAATTGGCCTCATCCAGACAGAGAGAGGAAGAGGTGGCACATGAATGAAGACTCAATTTTCCTTTTAAACAGTGCCTGTCATTTATTGAAAGTAAGGAAAACACTTTGTACAGGTAGAGTATGCAGAAGAGCTGGAACAAATCACAGGGGGTTAGTACTGTGCAGAAACAAAGGCACACACACCAGACACAGCTGCAAGCTCAGAAGAAAACTGGACACTGGGGACAACTAGCCGGTCCTCAGGAGCAAAGCAATGCCTGGCTGTGGCTGCCAGGAGGAACACAAAGAGGTCTCTGAGAGAGGGGAGGGGATGGGTCCCACTGAAGGAGAGGCTGCTGTGGCCCTGCAGAGGGGGACAGAGCCTTCTGAGTCCAAGTGCAGGGGCTGCTGTGGCCAGCTCAGGTGCCTGGCAGATGAAGTCCAGATCACAGGGCTGCAGTCCCTGGGTGGGTGCGGTGCATGGTGATGGTGATGGTGAAGGCAGGGCAGGGTGTGGGCAGAGTGGAGCAGTCAGGTGGTTGGCAGGGCTGCTGGGCCAGGCCTGCTGTGGGTGGTCAGTTCAGCTCTGGGTTCCAGGGCCCAGTCCAAGGCTGCAGCCAGGCCAGAGTCCAGACTGTGAGGGCAGGAGGGGCCAGTGGGGAGCGCATGGCGGTGGCGG
>PVKA01040820.1:0-18494 GCA_004027165.1 Ctenomys sociabilis | reverse complement strand
GTATAAAAAATAAGATAAGTAAGCAACTACACTCTTAATTCACTGATAAGAGATATCTGCTAAAATAATATCTGCAAATATAATATCACGTATGCACCTTGTACAATACCAAAACGTTATGAAAACAGTTTGCAATGTATTAATTCATCGAATGTGTATGGTTAAGGTGTCTTGAAACTGTCTGATTGACATTTGTATTTTAATAAAATAAAAATAAATGAAAAAATAAAAAATAAAAAAAAAGTAAAAAAAAAGAAAAATAAAATCCATATATTGATTTGAATCCCATCCTGAACTATGACTAACATAACTCACTTTTCTAGTTCCGTCATTTAAATTTTATAACATTTTCAGCTTAATAGCTTCTTTTTACAATAAAATATCATGAACATCTTCATATATTATAGAAATTGCAACTTTTTGAACACAGATATTACATTTACAGTTCAATACAGTAAACTATTATTAATCATATTAATATGATTATAAGTCAGAATCTTTAATCTTTTTATGAGTTAATATTTATTTATATATTTAATTGAACTTTAAAATATTTTAATTATCATTTTTCCCTTGAAAAAAGGAAACAGATTTTTTATTGGTGTCTGTTTTTGATGCAGGGTCTCCTTACGCAGTTATGACTTGTAGTGATGCTCCTGCCTCAGCCTCCCCAGTTCTGGGATGATATGCACGTGCCACCATGCTCTGTTTGAGACCAAGCACAGTGTCCCTAAGGTTTATGGGGCCCTAAAGCCTAAGCTTAATGTACCCCTCTGGGCACCGATCTCAGGACCTTCTGCTTGGTAGGAGGCGCTCATGCTGCGGAGCTGTCTCCTCAGTCAACAAACAGTTTTTTTTGGATGCCTCTTTCCTGTTTTTTCAAATCCTTTCATAACTTTGATTTATTGACCTGTGGTAAATAAAAAGATTCTCCTGCCCTTCAGTGAAGTAGGCAAAGAGAATACAGCCTTGTTTATAGTTTTCTTCATCATTCTTAGGCTGTTAGAAGAGCTGTTGTGAAGCTTCTGATCATTTGGCCAGAAAATACCCAACCCAAAACCTCCCTGAAGAGCCACAGATGGAAGCCTCAGCGCCACCAGCTTCCCACGTGTGCCCTGCGGCATCATGCAAATTACTCACTTCACAAATTAAAGGCAAAAATTAACTGCAGGAGAATTTTCAGCTTTCTAGGTACCAAGATTCACCTCAGTTACTCCAATGATATATTACCCCAGATTCAAAAACTTTCGAGAACTTATATCATCATTTTTAATAAGTCAAAATTATACTGTTAATTTACACTAATTTAATTATGTGATTTTATTACACATTTCACTCACTGCTTTAATATGACATCATTCACAAGAAAAAAACTACATACTTTTGAATGCAAAACAACTCTACTGACTTTAAAAATGTCACAAACATAAAAATTGGACTGGGGTTTTGCTCTGTGGAAGCCTGGTTGCTCAGTATGGGTGTGTCCTTGGATTCAATCACAGTACCATAAAATATTAGCAATAGAAATAAGTACTTTCACTTTCTAAGTGGAAATCTCAGGCAAAAGTCCTCAGAAAATAATGATGGAGATGATCTCCATCGGTCTGCAGAGCACTATGCTCTTATTGGCAAAGGGTACTCAGCCGTTAGGGTGGATGTGAGGTTGGCTAAAGTTTGTGGAGTAGTTGTCATGGCAACTACATCTCTATGCACCATCACTTGTATCAGATCAGGAGCAGGTTTGAGGGAAAGGTTCCCTTGTCAAAAATAATTACATACATAAAAGTAATATTTTATACTTATTTAATTAGAACAAAAATGTGTTAAAATGTATTATATCTATGTGGTGTGTGTGTGTGCATGTGTGTGTGTTGATGTGTCTGTGTTTACACCTCTGTTTTGAGGAAGCATGATTTTATAAAATATTATTCCTTTGTATAATTTCTATGTATCTGGAAATCATTTAAAGCCACACAAAATTTAGAAAGAGACACATCTAACTTACACTGCAATTGAGTGTTTGAATCAAAACAGATTGTTAAAGGAGGCAAGTTGAATACAGTTCCGTTTGGCCATTATGTAAACTATCGCTTAATGGGTCTCAGTGCTTTGAGGATGTGGTTGCCAGCTGATTGCTTTGGAGAAGTGATTGGTGGATGAAGGTTCTGAGCTTGTTCAAGTGAATTAATTCACTGGAATTTTAAAGCTCAGTGGACTTGCACAGAGTTAAGTCCTGGTTGACTCAAGCAGGGGGAAGGGGAGTAGCTTTGAAGAGTATGATTTTTCCCTAGATTCTCCTGCAGAGGCTCTTTAGCCTTTCCTTCTTCCCAGATGTCAAGAGGCAAGCAGATTTCATCTGCCAGCTCATATCTGCCTTAGATTCAGTTGCTCTGAAACTGCACCAAAATAAACCTGAAGTTTATATGGGAGTTATTTGGTCCAGACATGAAAATTTAACATCATGCCTTAATCTTAATATGAATTTCTGAAGGAAAAGTAACATTAAAATAATGGAATTATAATGAAAAAACTTGTTCTGCACAAAATGCATATATATAATTTGAATCAGGAGTTGAAGTAGTGATAACTACTATTGTGCTAGTTATAAAAGAAGGAAATAAGATTTTTTTTTTCTTTTTGTGGAATCAGGGATTAAACTCAGGTCCTTGCACTTGTCAGGCAAGTACTGATTCTACTGAGCCATCTCCCTGGCCCTATTTTTTGGATTTTGTTTCCTTTTTTTGTACTAGCTGTCCCGGCACTTGGCAAGCATCTGGTATTCATAATTTAAAGGAGAGGAATTACCAGCTTATATATTAGAAAGTTTAGTCTATGGCCAGCTGGCTGCATGGTAGAGCTGTCAGCATGGTAGGCCAGGGCTCTTCGTTCATGGTAGCAGGGAGGCACAACAATGGAACAGTGCCAGAGAGCAAGGAGCTAGGAACCAGAGCGAGTGCCCAAGACTGCACTCCCACCCAGCAGTGGACATTAGAAATCCCAGAGTCCCCAGCCAAACAAGTTCCCACTTGAGCTGAATCATCACGTCCTTCAAATGACGTAGTGACAAAATGAAATGGTAGCTTGAGGCAAATGTAATTAATACCAGCGTTGCACATTAAATAGCACAGTGCCAGGAAGGAGCAGGAGTGAAGTATGACTGCTTCCCTCCTGACTTCCAGCAGAAACACTGAGTGTTCTCATAATGTGCCATTAATGACTACAAGTGACAGTGAAAACCCAGTCCCTTCCCAGCATGCCATGCGCTTCACCTCAATGGGATGTGATCACAGCCTGGTAGGAGTGGAGACCTCAGTTCCTCCTGCTACCATGTGTAATGTTGGGGCTGTAGGCTATAGTTTATCCTGTTGAATTTAGATGAAGTAGACAGTTGATTATTTAAAGCAGTGTATATTGTGTTCAAGAAATATATGTATCTATATTTATCCATCTATATCTATCTATGTATCTATCTACCTATCTATAGAAGTTTTATTTGTAATCAGTTAGAATAGGAATTTGTATACTATAGCTTCTTTGAAGACTGTCCCCTTTTATATAAAAAATATTTGAAGATCATGACAACTTCTTTCTTTCCCTTCTTCCTTCCTTCCTTCCTTCCTTCCTTCCTTCCTTCCTTCCTTCCTTCCTTCCTTCCTTCCTTCCTTCCTTTCTTTCTTTCTCTCTCTCTCTCTTTCTTTCATACAAAGGATTGAACTCAAGACATCATAGCTTGCCAGGCAGGCACTTACACCACTGAGCTATCTCTCCAATCCTCTGACAACTTCTTAGCATCTTCAAAACCACATTCTAGTTTATCATCTCAGCTATACTATTACAACTTTTTTCTAGTATTTTCCTTGTTGTTGCGGTTGAGGCAGGATCTTGCTATGTCATGTAGCATGGCCTTGAACTTGCACATGGAGCCCAGCTTGGCCTCAAGGTCATAGTGATCCTCCTAACAGCTGCTGGAATGCTGCTGGGCTTGCAGGTGTGTGCCACCATGTCTGGCAGGTTTACTGACATCTTTCAGAAATTCTCCATCCTCTTCACACACAGTGCAGTTACATAGCAGAAGCAATCTTGTGACCAGCAAATCCCTACCACCCCCACTTCCCACATTTTCAATGGTTTCCTGTAGTACTCAAGATTTAATCTTATTTCTAATACAGGTTGTAAGGTCCAGAGTAACCAAACTCTCCTTAGCTCTTACCTGTTCCAGTTTTTCTCCTGGCTCAGTCTACATTGACCCTGTTATATCTGCCTATGTTATTAGAACACATTGCACCTGCTCCTCCTAAATGCATGTCACATACTTCTCTTGCTCTCACAAATTGACTTCCCTGAATACTGGCTTGTCTTGTCTCCTCACTGACTTTGTACCTGTGCTTAAGTGAAATCCTCCAAGGGGCGCGTGATCAGCCAGTTTATCTGCAATAGCACCACTGTGAGCAGTTAACATCTCTGCATGTTTCTCTTCTTCCAATAGTACTGGAAAATAATTGTAAATAACTATAAAATGAACTAAAGTTATCTAATTTAAATGAAGTCACACAAAAGAATGCACACATTGACCTTTTTATATTTCACTTCACATCTCATTTAACTAAAAATTCCTTTAAAATATTTGTTAGCAAGTTACATGTGTAATTAATAGAGTATTTACTTTTTTGAAAGATGTGATTCAAATTTTCTATTCTAGTTTTTGCTTGTGAGAAAACAGCTTGTATTCTGCTCTATCCTCTAATTTAAATAAACTTGTCGGCCATACGTTAAAATATTACAAACTTGTGTTTAAAAATTCTCCACTTAAATTGTAAGATAAAAGTTAAGGCTAAATAATTTACAATCATTATCTAAAGGAAATGTTCCTTCATTTCTAGGCCTCTGGAGTACAGCCAATCTCTGTTTGTAAGTAGCTACCATTCAAGCACTCAGAACTCAACTAGATTCCTGAGCTCTGTTTCCAGTTTTGATTGCAGCTTCCTGGGTGACCTTGGAAAGGTCACTTAACATTCTGTGATCTAGTTGTCTAATTATAAAAAGGACAGAAACATTTCACTCTCGTGGGTTTATGAACACTAATTCATATTTTAAATTGTTTTAAAAAATATTTATGGCAAATTCTGGCATTTGAAATATTGTGCCAAAGTCAGTCAGTTCACAGCTCAGAGGATGTGGCTTTGATGCATCTGTCTGCCACCTTAAAATTTCTTAATTCTTCCACAATCATGATTTTCCAATGGAAAGATTACTTTTTAAAAAAAAAAATATTTAGTACAGGGTCTACAGAGACTCACTACATAGATCAGACTCCTAGCGATCCTCCTGTTTTCAGCCTCCTGAGTGCTGGGATCACAAGTGCACGCCACGACGCCCAGCCTCAGTTGCTGCCTCACTGTGCCCTCAGGGCCGGGCTGGCAAGACATGTGGGGAAGGGGTTAGAACCCCAGCCACTGCACTCTGTCTAGGCAGGTGTTTTAGTCTCCTGAGCTATCTGGCCTCTCGATAATTACTTTTTTGAACAATTAGGTCAAACATAATACAATTAGGAGCAAAACAATCTCTAATAAATTATGTGCATAAACATCCTTTTGTATTTCTTTGTTTTCAATTCTGAGTATTGGCTGTTTAATTCTTTAGCTGCAACACTCCTCATAATCATTCATTCCCTAAAAGTATTTTTAAATTTTATTCTAAAATCAAAATGATTTCATTTATTATGGGTTTATGAAAGATTTATCATTTGTCAGGCAATTTTGAGGAGCACTAGACACTAAGATGAGTCATACCCTGTGAAAGAGAAACAGAGAAAGAAAACAAATAAGTTTCTTTATCTGAATTTCATTCCAAACAAAACTAAAAGAAAAACATGAGACATCCTTTTTGGACTTTCAGATTTGTTTGGAATCAATATATTTGAAACAATGGTAAAATTGTTCTTATAAATACACAACTAAATCTAAAAATATCTCTTCACTATCATAAATGTCTTCTTCTTTAGTAAACTGAATGCTTCATATCAGGTATTTTAAGTCAGGGAGGCTGCCCCAGCTTCACTCTTTCATGAAGGTGAGATTCACAGTGCAGCTTCCAGAGTGGCACAATCTCTTCTACCTGTGTGTGTGTGTCCTATTTGTGTGTTTGTTTGCAAAAGTTTAATGAAATGTAACCCCTAAACCTGAAAAGCTCTCCTGTTGCTCAAGATCTTATAAAAAAAAAATGACTTATCTTTAAGTTGTTATTTTTGAATTTATTTTTCTACTCTCTTTTTACAAAATGCAAAGAGAACATAATGTTGAGTCTGTTTTTTGTAAACTGGTTGTAGAAAGACTTGCATTTTCAAAGCAGTTAGAATGCTGTAGGCTTAGGTTACAAACAGAAAGACTGGCAGAGGATCATAGATATTTCTTGTATTTGTCACTGGGGGACTTAAGTCTAAGAAAATGTTAGAAGAGTAAGATGGGAAATATAATCAGGAGATGACAGTGGCTCAATTTGTGATGATGTTTTTCATTAGTTAATCTATTTGATATTCACAAATCTTCCGGCAATGTTAATTTGGCTTTATTTTACAAACCAACAAACCCCTCAAAAAATCACAAGCTAAGTTATCACAGGTAAAAATGGACAGGTTCTACAATTAGAGGCAAGTTTGCCTCTCTGCATGGCCCACGAATTGCACACCTTAGCAAACCAAATCTTGAAGGGCAGGTTCTGCATACTTTTTATTTTATCCCACCCGAAGAATTCAGGCAACCATTCTTTTAAGGATGATTAGCACGAGGTCTTCCTTTTGTAATAACAAATACTGGTTACAGTGGAGTCTTCTAATAAACTTATTCACCAAATATACTGTGCTAGACATTGTTAATAGTACACTCAATGAAATGCTTATTCCCTTACACAGCTTGCAAACATACCTTCTTAAGTTAAACACAATACTACTGATGTAGACCAATCATTGCAGAGTACAAGAACATTTTGAGGACTCAAATGTCTGTATTACACTAAAGCTTTTCCGAACAAAACAGTATTACAGTTATTTAAGATGTAAACATAAGAACTACAAAACTTAATTCAATTTTATTTAAAAATATGAGAAAACCTTAGGTTAAGAGAAATAAAAGAACATTATATTTCTATCTGAGTATGACTCCATTATACAAAGAATTGTATTATGATTCAAATTAGCTGAAAACAAAAAGCAGTATATAGGAAATCAATATAACTGACATATATCTATATAAGTCTAAAATGTTCCCAGAATGGTAGAGTCCTTTGAGAGTCATTTTTAGAAATATATTACTTTACCCATTCGCTGTTTTTCAATAAAAATAACAGAATGCATTTATTACATATAATGCACTAGTATCATTGAAAAAGAAAATGCTTCCAGACCTTAGCCAGTGATCCAATTTTCACTTTTGGATGTAAATTTAGCAAAACCAATTCTGATCATGCTGCTTTGAAATTACAGCTAATCAAAAGAATATCTAAATCCTATTAAACAATTCAAATCTGACTCCAAAACTCCATTTTATCTTCTGCCTTAGCTGCTCTGATTGTATGCTACTTCCTGTTTTGGTTACTTACATTGCCAAAAAGCAAAAAAAAAAAGAAAAAAAAATGCTGAGAATCTCCAAGGAAAAAGCATCTCATATAAAACAAAGAGTCTGTCATTGCACCTAAGAACCAAGGACCAGATCTTACTGTCCATGGACCTCCACACCTAACCATCATCACATAATTAAGTCTTGGATGAAGATTCTTTTCAAAATCTAATAAAATTTCATTTATTTCATGAGGGTGAAATTTCACTGCTTTGTGAAGGGAGTGTATTACTGAAAAATTTGGCAAGTACTTCAAGGAAATTTTTAGAAGAAAATTATATTTCTGCACAAATTACATCATACATGTTTTTTCACTAGATTTTCATTAAGGCTGATTTATCTGGCAAGAAATAGACACATTGAAAACCATGCATGTGATGGGTTGTGTTTATCCATCAGACATGTTGATATTATTCACAGTAAACAATTGTGCAATTATGTACATATTTGAAGTTACTGTTTGCATCTTTTGAGTTTTTTCTTTTACCTACACATTATATGTATAGATTGATTCAATAGTCTTTAATAAAAAGAGATATAACTCAAAAATACCAAGCAGATATTTGCATCAAATTTTTCCAGCAAGTTAGCCAATTAGAAAGATCTTTTAAACTGTGTACAATACTCTAAAAAAGGCGTAAGTAGGCAAAGTGAATTTATGTATAATAATACTAGACACAAAAGTACACATTGGTTTTCTTGAAATGAGTCTGTATCTGGGCTGGCCAAACAGCTCAGCGGATTAAAGCACCTGCAAGGAGGTGCAAGGTACAGGGTTGGAGGGTTCAACCTTGGGGCTTTCTGTGCTGGCCCTGTCCCTGGGGCATGCTGAGAAGGCAACTGAGACTGGGCATGGTGGCGCGAGCCTGTAATCCCAGTACTTGGGAGGCTGTAAACAGAAGAATCACTATGAGTCTAGTCTAATAGTGATACCCTGAACACACTCTAGACCCTTCTCTAAAAAAATACAGAAAAAAGAAGAAATGAGTCTGTATCATTGAAACACCATTTTCTTTCTTTCCTTTCTTTTTTGAAAAATGTATTTGTTTTTTGCATAGTCTAACTACACAGCTCAGACTTACAGTGATCCTCCTGCTTTCAGATTCCCCAGGGATGAGATTAGGGGCATGCACTACAAAGCCTGGACTCTGACCAACTCAGCCCAACTGGGGGATGGGCTGGCACAGCATGTGATGCTAATGTTTGATGTGGTCCCTGTGCTTGCCTAAGCTTGCGTGAGCATGCTCTTTAGTCCCTTAAGCTATCTCGCTGGCCCCTACACCATTTTCTTAAAGGAGAAATTTATTTTTGTCATTTTAACTCTGAGTCATTGAAGATAGTACAAGAAAGACCTATAACACATGTTCAAATACCAAATTTTAGTTTAGAAAATGTGTTGCTTTTGTTGCTTCATTTTATCGTGTGGGAAATTTCTAAAGAAGAATATTAAAGCCTATAGACAAAATAAAATCTACAGATTCAAAATTTTATGGAAACTGCAAGGTCCTGAGTTTGACCTTTGGTACCATAAAAAAAAAAAAAAAGAAAGAAAGAAAGAAATTTTACACAAGGGTTAGCATAGTAGGAGAAAGATAAAACCAGTTCTCCGATTATAACTACAACAATTTTATTTTTATTTTTAAAACTCAGTTGAAGACATATAATTAATTTCTAGCTTTTCTTTTTTACAAGCATGCTATGTTCATTAGCAATTTATCCCATTTCCTAAATCCAGAGTTTACCTGGTCTGAATGACTAACAAAATACTAATGTGGCTGTACACAGGCATGTAAGGAGATTGCATCTATCTACCACAGCTCCTCTCATCATGTAGTGAATGCAGCTACCACCACCATAAACCTGTTTAAAATTTATTACATATTAGATGTAAGGTCCACTTGTGGCTGTGGCATCTGTCACCCATTGGTGGCTGATCTGGCTGGCTGCACGGTGTCCCCTTGGTCTCTCACTGCCCCATGTGCATACTGCTGAAAGCTGCATGTGTGGTCGAAGAGGACCAGCACACGAGACAGAGGATGAGTCCAGGGTATAAGGAGTAGCTTCTCTCCTGGCAAGGACTTCCAAATAATTTATTGCATGTCAATGTATGCTGTAATCTACAAACTTCAGATTGATTATTTATACAGGACTGATGACATAAAATGCGTTTTTGTGCAGAGTACATTATCAGATATTAATTTCACAGCAAATTTTAAGATGAAAAAAATTTTTTTTCATGGTTCATAGGAAGGAAATGAGGGTAAGGTAATTTGTCATTCTCAGGATTTGTTTTAGCTTAGCTCAAAATAAAAGAGAAAAGCTACTTGCAGAATAATTTTGATGCTGACAAAAATTTTTTTCTCCACATACATCTGAAACAGCAAAACATCTATCCCTATGAAAATAAATGTAATGGATAACTCATTTGAAATGAAAATTTAAACATATTTGCAAGAATCTGAAAGACAGAATTAAAAATATGACAATGAAGTTATTGATTTTACTTTGACTGTGAAAATACTGCTGCCCTTCACTGATTATTTGATTTGATCAAATGAAAGTATAAAATAATCTTGACTTCTAATTTTAAGATTTTATTTCAGCAACAAAATCCATCCAAAAGGTTCACATTATTATTATTATTATTATTTTTTGCTCTTTTTATGTTATCAAAAGGGAGGTTTTTGATTGAAACTGACTTGGGTTTCATAAAATATTTGCAAATGATTCTGACGCCTTCTTAAAAAAAATACTCCATAAAATTCTGCTTTAGGAATTAGCTCCTGCCTCAATATTAAATTTTTATCTGAAAAGTTAAAGTTTTATAAGTTTTAAGTTTATAAAATATTAACACGATGGTTGAAGTGCTTACACGTTCAGTTAAAGGAAGGGAGTTGGGCTTTCTTTTTATTCAACTGTTATTTTTTCATAAAGAGTATGAGAAGTGAGTAGAGTACACATCAGAAATTCCTGAAAAGGCAGTGGCACTAGACTGATTTCTTTTTTGTTTGTCAGACCTGGAAATCTAAGATTCAGTTAAAATAAATATTAATTTGGCCATAGCCTGCTTTTACGGAACACTGATTTTAGTTAATCTGATGCACGCCTTTATCCCTCCAGTCCATTCTATAAGTTTTTTTTTTTTTTTGAACCCGGGATTGAACTCAAGCCCTTGTGCTTGCCAGAGAAGTGCTTATTCCACTGAGTATCTCTTTGAGCCCCTCTATAAGTATTTTTAAGCAAGATGAAAATCTAGACATTAACCCAGTATCCTTTAGTGATCAAAACATATACATAACATATTTGATGAAGGCAATATAATAGTATTATTTATCATGGCAGTAACATCTGAGTGCCATTGTAACATTTTGAATGATTTTATAGAAATTAACTGATTTTATGGAAATAATTATTATCCCTAGGACAATGAATCTTATATTCTGCACAGTTTATTGTAGCAAGTAAGTAATTATTTATTTAATATCATCCTTAGAATTGCAGGAGAGATATGAGTAGTGAATATATAGAGGTTAGTTGGACTCTGATAATGCACAACTTGTTAGAATGTAAAATATGTCACTGAGAAATACATTAGAAGTAGAGTACATATCAGTCTTCAGTGAAAATAGGTGAGTAGATTTAGGATTAACAATGCTCCACAAAGTAATCCTGAAGGCATGTTCTCTTGTGAAAATTTCAGTATTTGAGTTCTCCTAAGTACTTTTTTTTTTTCTTCAGAACCAGAGATTAAACTCAGGCCCTTGCGCTTACCAAGAAAGTGCTTATTTTACTGAGCCATCTCCCCAACCCTTGCTGTTATTCTTAATATGCACAAGTGTACATATAAATATTTTATAATATTTAATTTGACCATAATTAATAATGTAATTTGGATTTTTCTGTGACCTACACCTAACAAGACACCAATTTGATGATGTTTCTTTTTGTTTATAGTTAGAAAATGACAAAGGAAGAGAAATGGCTGCACCCAGCAGTGGTAGTTGGCTTTCACCTTCTGCTCTTCAAGCTTCATGTGTACTGAGGGAAAAAAAATCTCAGTATTATTCTGTGCACCCAGTATTGTTACACTTTTTTGTTTACTTTGGGAAATGCCAATGTAGTACACACTTGGTAATTACGGCATAGCAATGTAGTGACGTTTTCTAAAAAAAACAAGCACTTCATGCATAAAATTCATGAGAAAAATTTAATTCAATAAAAAGAATTTCCTACATCGGCATTGGTTAATGGCACTGTTCAAATGAAGATTTAATTGTACCGTAATGGAATACACAAGAAGATTGCTGATGAAAAACTGTTCAGTAGGTCACTCGGGGATTCTGAGCTCCTTTCTACCTATAATTCATGATTCTGGGTTTTCTTGCTGACTCTATGAAGTATATGTCTATCTGTTTTGGTCCATTTTCAGAGATGGTAATAGACTCCTAAAGAGAGTCTACCTGTTTATTTCTAAAATGAGAAAAAAAAAGTACTGCTTTAAATAATGGAAATAAAAATATTTCTCATCTTGGCTTTTCAGAAAATCAATTTTTCAAACAATATGAAGCAGTGTTTTTTAGGTCATTTATAAGCATGAAGAATATTTTCGAACATTTGAGAAAACCATATTTCTTTTTGTCTTTAATCTCTTTTTCCAGCTGTCTAGGACACTGAGGTTCAACTTGGTTCAAATAGGAATCCAAAGACTTCGTGATTTTTGGCTGTACAGACAATATTGTTGCTCAATCAGCAGTAGAATTCAAAGATAATGAAGCCAGGCTTAAATTTGAAGTTTATCTCCTGTTGATACTGAATATGTAATGCCACTTTTTTTTTTATAGTGTGCATAGCATTCCTGAATCATAAAACATTAATGTAAAATCACTTTGCTTGCTGTACAAGGAATGGGGGAAAGAAAAGGTATAAATCTGAAGAATGTTTATTTTTCACATTTCCCCAGTATGTGAAAAGTGTTTGCCATAACTATATTCTTAAGAAAAACAACCATGTATATAATGACAGCTAAAATATAAGAATAATACACTTTTATTTTTAAAATTTAGAAGTTACAATCTTACTTAGGCTATCCTCAATTTGGTAACATTAAATGAAGTTTAACTTGAAACATACATTTTGCTGAAAACTGTAATGTTTCTATACTCATCGACTTCTTTTAATATTAGTTGAATTTTAATAAATTTTCAATCAAATTTATGTATCAGTGTATAATATCAGGGGTTAAAATGTATTTAAATATAACATTTTTACAACTTCTTAAAATAGAGTAATAGAACTGACAATTTTTGTTTCTTCTAACACAGGCTGTCCTTGATCTGAACTAAATATGTGAGTCTGCTTCAGCATCAGTATAAATAGGAGAAGCAAAGAACTTTTCTTTCATAAAGAGATTATGAGAAAATAAGATATGGTACTTAATTATCATGAAAAATAATCCTTAGTTGGAAAAAGAAATGAATGCATAATTACCAGATATGAATACAACACATCAAGTACCTGTCACAGTAAACCTATCAAGATATTCCGGGTTCACAAAGAAAGGGACTGTTGATTGAGATTAAGGAAAATATAAAAAAGGTATGTATAAAGAGTGAGCTATCCCTGTAGTCTTGAAAAAAAGTGTAGAATTTCAAAAACATAAGAAAAGAGATCAAAAGAAAATAATATAGTCAACTTTATGAATAAAACGTGGGAAGTTATTTAACTAGAAGACCACAGGCAGGGAAGAACAGATATGGTGGAATTTGAAATATCAAGTGGATAATTTAATGCAGGTAAGATAATTGAGAGCTTCATCTACAAAACATTAATTCTCAATAGTGTAAACAAAAATAGAGACACCAAAGCATTATGAAGAAGTGAAAATAAAATGTGTGCTTTAAAAAGCTTATTCAGCGCATTTTGCCAAGATACATTGCAGCAGGGAAAGACGGTAAAGGCAGGAAACTTAATTCTGATACCCTTGTGAAGATCTACTTAAAACAATGTGGATGGAAAAAGAATTAAAAAGAATGGTGAGACAGTTGCAAGATAAGAGGTGCTAAAGATTAATTTAGTTTGGAAGTAAATGAGGAAACTCAATAAAGAATCCCCCAGTGGTTTTCATTTATCATGTTCCTACTATCTGTGTTGGCCATTTGATGACACCATGAGTTCCAACCTCCCTATGGGCCTGCTGCGCCACAGGAGAGAACAATGGCTTCACTACTGGCCAGCTTTGGTAGATGAAGAAAGTTGTGATAAATTTTCTCCGTCGTCCTGGCCTTCCTGTTTCCCCTCAGAACCCAGTGGCAAATGCTTCTATCTAAATCACTTCCCACCACCAAGACCATAAAAACACAGCCCCATGTCCTTTGTCTCCTTGCTTCCCATTCCTACACAGGACAGATTTCATGTGACTTAGGGTGGTAGGTTGTGCTCATTGTGCCTGCTTTTTATTACAAATGCAGGACAGCTGAGAAAGCAAACATGCTATGAATAGATTCAGTCTAAAGAGGAAAGAATTTTTATGCATGCATGCTGTACGTCTGTACGTCTTTCATCATGTACCAACATGTCATCGACATTCACTGAGAATAGCGTGGAAAAGGAATGAGATAGTATTATAATCTCCAGCACTTGTAGAAGAAAAATCATTCCAAAAATTAACTCACTTAAAATATCATTTTTTAACCAACAAAAGCAGAACATTTACAAAGTAAGCCTAAGTTTGCTGTAGATATTAATTTTAGGTAAAAAGAGTGTACTTTTTATGTGGGTTTTTTCTCAAAATTGTATATGGGATTAATCCTTTCTGCAGACAGTGGTACATACATCATTTATTATTTCTTAATAAAAGTAGTCTGATGAATAAATATTCTACATTTAATTTTAAAAATTCTACTCCTGAAGGATATCTCATTATACTAGCTTTGATTCATTTATATAATAATTTTTATTATGGGCATATTTAGGAGTAGAGCTGCTGGTTCATAAAGTGTGTGCAGTCATCTTTAAAATATACTTGCATATTTTTGCATTTTAGATATATAAGTTTGCACTCTTACCCACTAGTAGTTGTGCTTTATCTTTGAAAACACTAAATATTGAATTTTCTGTTCTTTCAGAAATCGTTAAGATATTTAGACAAGTATAGTGCTATATTCCATTGTATGTATTTTCTATATTTCATTTTATTTATTTACATTTAATGAGTGATTTTTAGGACTGCTTTCAGATTATTGTCTGCTCAAATGTTCTGCCATGTTTAAAACAGGGACCCTTCTGGGCTGGGAACGTCTATGCGCAGACCCAAAAGCACAAGGACTCGGCACCACGTGCTGCACCAGTCACGCCCCCGACTTCACTGAGACGGCCACAGAGGCCAGGCATGGTGGCACATAGCTGTAATTCCAGAACTACAGAGTCTGAAAATACAAGGAGCACTACAAGCCAGAGATGCCTAGTGAGACCCTGTACCAAATAAATGAGTAAATTAAAAAAAAAATCCTTTAGTGGCATCCGCTTCAATATAAATGCTTCAAGTTTATCATTCTTCATAGCTGAGTAATACTCCATTATATAAAAATACCACATCTTTTTCAACCATTCCTCATGTGACGGACATCTTGGTTGTTTCCAAGATTTTGCTATCACAAATTGTGGTGCTATAAACATAGGTACACATATTAATGTTTTCAGTTCCTATGGGAAAATTTCCAGTAGGGGGATAGCCGGCTTGAATGGGATTTCCAGTCCTACTCTTTTGAGGAGTCTCCACACTGATCTCCACAACGGTTGTACCAGTCTACATTCCCACCAGCAGTGGAGAAGTGTTCCCTTTTCCACACAACCTCTCCAACATTCAATTTCCTTGTGATAGCCATTCTTTCTGAAGTGAGATGGTATCTCAGTATTGTTTTTATTTGCATTTCATGGATGGCTAGCAATGTGGAGCATGTTTTCATATATTTATTTTCTTCTTTAATTTCGTCCTTTGAGAAGCATGTTTTCATTTCAAATGCCCATTTCTGAAATGGGTCTTTAAATTTGAGGGTCTTGTTATACCTTAGTTCTTTATATATTCTAGACAGCAAATGAAATGAACCAGACACACAAGTGCAAATATCCTATAGTCTCCCTAGTATAAGAAGTCAAAAGAAGAAATACAAATAGAAATGTACAACAACTAAAAACAATTGAGTCAGGTAGTTAGGCCAAACTGAAGTGCATATGCTACAGGATATTAACTACCTTTTCTTCTGGATGGTTAACAACCTAAGTTCACAGACCAAAATTGGAGGAATAGAAGAGCCACAAGGCCAGCCAACAATTTGGCCCTAGACTTTCAAGGTCAGTGAAGACTCAGGGCACAGGAGAACATGTACTGTAATATCATGAAACTCAGTTGTGCCCAAAATTTTCTGATCAAGATTATGGAGCCACAGAGGAAAGAGATTGATGATCTATAGTGTGCCTGGAGAGAGTCACATGGAGAGAAAACTTTCTCTCAGGCTCTCACAGAGAGCAACCTGGTCAAGCATTGGCTGTGACTCATCCGTATGGATGACACAAAGGATCTAGAGTAAGGTACAAGATTACAAGATAAACCCTGAGTGGACTTCACTGACCTCATCAGAAATTAAAGCTACATCTTTTGGTATATAAGTCTTGATCTACCTCAGTCTTAACCATCCAGCAGAGGAGTATAAAAATGAGGTATATAACATGGGGCCATAGTAACAAGTTGAGCTGTATATGGCTATAGTCAACAACTTCTTCAGACAACTCACTATTATTGTGGAATGCTGGACTGTGTTGGATTGTGTTGTCGAGTCCAGGCCACCTAAGTTGGTTTAATGACAATGGAGAGCTCATCTTTGTCAGGTCTAGACAAAAAGGGGGTATACAAAAGAAGAAGCATGATGTGTGTGTATAAACAGTACAGTTAGGATAAATATGCTGTGCTTCTGTGTAATTCTATGAGAAGCAAGATTTGTACTAATAGTTGTTGGACAAGATATTATGTTGGCTTCTAGTGCTATGGAGAAACACTAGGGAGATAACAAGGTAGAAAGTATTAATTATTGAATCTGTGATATAATTCAGCTATAAAAAATTAGTGAAGTATATAGCTACACTATCTTCATTCACTGATTAGAGACATCTGCTATAATAATGTCTGTAAGTATGATGTCATGTATGCACCTCATACGACCCCTGAACATTACGAAAACATTTTACAATGTGTTAATTTGTCAAATCTGTCCTGTTAATTTGTCTTGAAACTGCCTTATTGCTATTTGCTCTTCAATAAAAATAATAATAATAAATAAATAAAAATTCTTCTAACTTCTAAAATTGTATTTTCTAGATATGTCTATACAACTTCCATTGCACACGTCTACTTAATGACAATGGAGCGCTCTTGTCTACTTAATGATGACCAAAATATTATCATTGTTAAGGTTCAGTTTGCCTATTTATCATTTTTGTAAATATTATATAATAATTCTTTGTCAGCACTTAATTACAGATATTTGATTTTATTATTGTAGGTATGTTTTTTCCTTTACATTTATTTCCACAATAGATACATATTAGCTTTTAAATATAACATAAAATAAGGGTTACAATGTTTAAATATTTGTTATTCATATAATGTCTCTCCTAACAATTCCCTATTACCTTTCCTCATTTCTTTCCAATGGTAATTTTTTTAATATGCCAAATGACAGTATATGTATATCTCCGTTCCTATTCAATCATTTACTTAAAGAAGTATCAATAACATGATCCTTTAGTTTATTTTGTCTTTACAATAAAATTTAATATTTTGAAGAGTGAATTTTAAAGATTTTTGATTGGTTTTGATCACTAGCATTCCCTTAAAATTAGTCACTTAACCAGTGCCTTAAAAAGGTGACATTTTAAAGTATTGATATTTTTACTACAATAATTCTTACATCCTTTATTATGCTATAGCCTCTACACATTCTTTTAGCTAATTTGTTAATAGTAATTATCACAGTCTTCAGTAAAACATTTTTGTACATTTTTACCTTGATTGTTAATGTTTTATAAAATGTATTTTTAGAACGGGGACTATAGGGTCTCAGTACACAGATCAGACTTATCATGATCCTCCTCTTTCCAGCTTCCCAAGCACTGGGATTATAGACACACACCACGACGTCGGTCTCAGTCACTAGCTCAGTGTGCCTCGAGGGCCGGGCTGGCATGGCATACCAGCGGTAAAACCCCAGTCCCTGCATCTGCCAAATAGGTGCTTTAGTCTGCTGAGCTCTCTGGGTGGCCTTGATTATTGACTATTTATTTCATTTTAATTTCCATTAAATATGTTTTAGAGTTTTTATTTTTCATAATTATTTCTAAATTAGTGAAAGCCAGTATTTTCAAGCAGGTTTAGTATTTTGTGTTGTTTTGTCATGGCTTAAATTCCAAATGTTTCATGAAAGGCAAAGGAACATTATCAGCATAATATTATTAAATGTATTCCAATTTTTTTTTTTCAAAACTGGGAATTGAACTCTGGCCCTTGAGCTTTCCAGAGAAGCATTCATTATATTGAGCCATCTCCCCAGCCCTTGTCTTCTAATTTTGAAGTAAGGTACATGAAAACTTTTAGATTTTCTTTCTTTTTTTTTTCTTTTATTTATTTATTTTTTTCCATTTATTTTTATTTTATTGAAATACAAATGTCAATCAGACAGTTTCAAAACACCATAACCATACAGAGTCGATGAATTAATACATTGCAAACTGTTTTCATAACGTTTTGGTATTGTACAAGGTGCATACATGATATTATATTTACAGGTTTTTTTATAGCTGAATTATATCAAAGATTCAATAATTATTTACCTA
>PVKA01040819.1:0-18490 GCA_004027165.1 Ctenomys sociabilis | reverse complement strand
AAAAAAAATCTATTTTGGAAAAAAATAACTATCCAAAGCATTGTCTTTGTTGGGTGTGCAGCTATATTACATTCTGCTTTGGACCACGATAATAATTCAGTTGTTAAGATATTCAAAGAGCAAATTACCTCCAGCGATTCTTTTCTCCTTGTTGTACATATATGCATTCCACAAGTGTTCAATGAGATGCTGTCAAGTACTACAGTACTGGCTGGCAGGGGGCTTTTTCTGCTCTCACATAATTCATACTCCTGCAGCAGAGCAAACCAACAGCAGAGCATTAGTATGCAGAGAAGGAACGTCAGGTTGGTGGTGCCTTCTAGGTGCTTTGCCTCCTAACGGAACTCAGATCAACAGAAAGAAAGAGATGGAGAGCATTCAGGGGTTACCAGAGGCTCTGGCTGCTTCAGCTCCAATTAAAGGGTGCATATAAAGTGGAGTAGGGGCCAGCGGCATAGCTCGACAGATTGCTTTGGCAAGCGCAGGGACCAGGGTTTGATCCTTCATGCCTTCTAACCCTGCCCCTGGGGCACGTTGAGCCAGTGCCCGGGTCCAGGATTGGTGTCACATGCCTGTAATCCCAGCGCTGAGGAGGCTGAAAACAGGAAGGTCACTATGAGTCCCAGATGCATAAGGAGACCCTGTACCAAATAAATAAGTGGAAAAAAATGTGATAGGAGGGGACAATATAGGACCTGGTATGCTTGTTAACTAGACAAGATTGCTTTACCTTAAGGAATTTGTGAGTTATTTCGGTATTTAAACAGTGGAATAATGCTCTCTCATTTACATTTTAGGAGTGCTCTGGCAGCATTGAATGTGGTTAGAATTGCTGGAACAAATAATCTCAGAGATGATAAAGTGAAGGTTATTTTAAAAAGTCCTTAATGCCCCTGCACTTTGCAAAGCAAGCATAATTAGGTTTTAACCACATCATTTTTATTGAGTGAATTAGACTGGAAGTTCATGGAAGCTTTCATATGAGCATGGATCCTTGTTTCCAGCTGGGCCTCTAATCCAAAACTGCTTCTACAGAGCTGAGTCTCACTGGAAATATCTGCTCAGGTCAAGAGCAAGGGCTGCCCCTGGCCAGCCCACCCTGTGTCTAACGAGCCCTTCTTCTGCGTGCTGTCTGCAGAAAGCCTCCCAAGGGGCAGTCTCTTCTGCTCCTTTTTGCAGCTGCTGCTGTTCTTGCAGGAACACCATGGACAGAGTCCCAAGTTCTTTCAACAAAGCAAAGACTTGCATGAGATGTGACAGGTCTATAGAACTACTTATCAATGAGGCAGAGGCAAGGGGGTTGGCATTTCCAGGAATATGACAGAAATACAAGGAAAAATAAAAGGCTGCTATCACACCTGCCACAAAGGGCAAGAAAAGATGTGGCAGGGTGGAAAGCTAGCGAGAGAGCTGAGTGTTGGGTGTGCAGATGATGAATTTAGGGTATCAAGAAGTATGTTAGCTAGAAATGTTTATAGGTCAGATTACTCCTATAATGAATGAAGAGCATTGAGTTAGATCTCATAATTATCACAGAGCAGATTTCCAGATTAAAGCATGAACTTCTGTCTTTCAAGATAGTTTAGAAACACAGACGTCTTTTTTTTCTCTAAGGGCATTTGGTACAGGGTCTCACTATGCAACCTGGACTTAGAGTGCTCTTCCTGTTTTAGCCTCCCAGAGCTGGGACTGTAGGCATGCGCCATCACAACAAAATTTGTGGGAAGCTTACAAGCATCAGATTCCATGTGTGGGTCAGGAGGAGGCTCCCTTGGAGGGCTCTCTCACAGTTTCATCCAATAAGGCTCTGGGGCCAGCAAGATTTGTAGGAGGGCGAGACAGCACTCAGGTCAGGCCCTGGTGGTTGGGGGGAGGGCAAAGTTTGTCTGGGGCAGGGTGAGGACATCAGAAGCACTTGGAAACATTGACACATTGAGGTTGCCAATGAGGGTGCAGTGAGGTCACAAAGCCCTAACCTGGAATCCAGTGTTTCCAGCTTGAACTCTTAATGCTTCTGGTCTCCCAGCTTAATCCTCAACTATATCACAGTCCTTGGAGGCTTCACCCTCCACACTGAACACACACACTGTAGCCTTATGATCGATTCCTTGGGGGCCACCAGGAGCAAAATCTGGGCTGTTGGGAGGGCAGGAGGGAAGCAAGTTGTAGGAAGAAAGTGATGAATTCCCATAAGACCCATTGATGAGTCTTACTTTTGTTTTGAGGCATAGAGCTGGCTTCCTTGTTTGTCTCTGTCATGTGACTTGGGTGGCAGAATTTCTGAACCAATGGTGGCCCACGATGAGAAAGACTGAAATGGCTTTCTGTATGTCTTGTGCAAAAATCAAAAAAAGGCAAGTTTCTCATTTCCTAGGAGCAGTGTTAATGCTGCTTTTCTTTATTCAGAAGTTAAATAAGAGGAACTGAAATGTCTGTCCGCCTCTTTTGGTGCAGCCTACCTATCTGTGTCCTCTAGGGTTGTCATAACAAAATCATATCAGCTGGGTGGCTCAATCAACAAAGATTTATTCCTCAATATTCTAGAGGCTAGTAAATCCAAGATCTGGGGTAAAGAGTCCCCTCTTATTTGTACTTAACTTTCCACACATAAGTTACCTCTAGTTACCTGCCATTTGAAAGGTTTAATAGAAAATGCCAGAAATAAAAAATTTATACATTTTAAATAGCTTGTATTTATAGCAATATATTGTTGTAGTTTGTTCTACTTTTTACTAGTGCTTAAGCACATGTTACTCACTCACTGTAAGTTAATCTTTATCATAGCTGTGTATGTAAAGGAGAAAACAGTACTACCAGTTTCACCATGAGCCTTGGCTTTGGGCATTCACTGGAGGTCTCAGAGTACTTCCTGTTGGAAAAGGAGGGGCTCGTTGTCTGATGAGGGGCCTTTCCTGGGCCGTTTACTGCTGTATCTGTACATGGTAGAAGGAGCCTTCCCCCAGACTTACATCATTGACCTCCATGACCATACTCTGATTCCCACCCACGCACCTGACCTGCATTCCATCCCATCCAAGACTGGGCTTCTTTTCATGAATTTTGGGAGGGACATAAATATTCAGTTCATTGTACCAAATTGTTAGAAAAATGACAAAATGTCACCAGGTCTAATTTAATTTCTTATTTTTTCTCAAGACTCATTTTTTTTATGGCTTTTCTTTCCTCATGTTTCACCCTGTTTCTGGATCTTCAGCTAGCCTGAACACTGTATGTACTTATGTTAGACCTATCATTTGCAGAGGAAAGTCACTTCTGACAATAAAATAGGGGGCATAAAGTATTTGGCTTGTTCCTAACTGCCATCAGGTTCTTAGCTCATCTTGGATCTTAACTGTAAACCTCCTTCTATGAATTGACTGAAGGAGAAATTATCTTTTAAAATCTTAGCTACCAAAAAAGAGAAATACAGATCTCTGGTGGTGTCTGTTTACTCATGTAAATCATGTAATAAAAATTCATCTTCACTGGGAACATGCTTTGCTAAAAAGTGCCTTTTTAGAGGAATTATATCTTTGGTTGAAGTTGTTATACAAATAACCTCAGTATATGAGGCCTTAGTGTGCATGCTATCATCTCTGACAACAGAACTACCTCCAGGAATCCTGGGCGTGTCTGGTCCTGAGATGCTCAGGGATGGCCCGGGCTGGGCAACTATCACTTGGTCTTTTTAGAACTCAACAGAGAGTTTTGGGCCTGAGTAAGCACATTACCAAGACAGATGGGCTACAGCAGGCTCTCTTAATTCTGTTTCTGTCCCAGAAGCTGATATATTCTACTATGAACTGCTCCACATTTAATGTTTCAATACATTATAACAGTTTTCATAGATGTAGTTAAATATTTATTAATGACCACTTATACATTGTGTTCATAGTGATTACATACCACCAAATGTCAAAGCAAAGTAATATTATATTGTTCTATATTTTCTGAGCTGATGGATAGATTTTTCTTTTCTTTTCTTTTTCTTTTTTTTTGCATTTTAGGGAAAGGTCTACAGGGTGTTCAGGGTCTTGCTATTAGATCGGACTCATAGTGATCCACTGTTTACAACATCCCAAGAGCTAGGATTACAGGCGTACACCACCATGCCCAGTCTGAATTGTCATGTCGGTGTACCCTGGAGGACAGGGCCTGCACAGCAGGCCTGTGGATCAAACCCGTGGTCCCTGAGATTGCTGGCAGGCACTTTAATCCACTGAGCTACTTGAGCAGCCCTAGATTTTCTAAAAATAAAGAATATGGGAGGAAATTTAAAGGCTTGATTTTCTTAAAGTTAGCATGTAATCCAATGAAGTACCCAATATTTGACCTCTGGTAAACTATAGTTTCTACTCTATGGGCTTTTAGAGCACATAACCTTGTGTGAGATGGACAGGAAAAATTATCAAGATTTATGGGAGATGCATGTGATAATGAAATATTTAAAATGTAAATAGAGGAAATCCTCCTTCCTGCTCTTAAGGGTATTGAATGTGTTCAATTCTGCTTGGCATAAGGAAGCCAAGTAAGAAATTATGTGTTTAAGGGTGGCAAACCACCCAGTCACCTGGAACACCAATCACTTACCTATGCAGAAGAGAAATTGAAAAATGCTCTGAATATAGGCAAGAAGAACAGTAAAGTGCCAGCCTGCGCCATAAAAGAAGGAATTGGAGAAGCTGTGGGGTTGCCAAATCTTATATAAAGACAATAATGTTTCATAGGATATATACAGATTGTTTTAAGCACAGAAAGGGATAATTCTACCTGCTTGAAGACTCAAAAAAGCAAATTGAGACGCAAAGACATTTAATACTAGATAACAGGATGCACATCTTTGGCCTGCAATCAAGCATCTGAAAAGTTAGGGGCAGCATCATTCATTGTGACCAGTTAATCCAACCAGCCATTTGGCATAAAATGATCGGAATTTGATATCTTCGCCCAGGAAACTTAGAAATTACCTTTTTTTTTCCTGTAGGAAGTTTGCTTATAGGCTCAAGGTGATGGAAAGGTGACTTCCTATGAAAGGAGCAGAGCTGTTGATCTTTCAGGAGAGGCAGATTGGTGTCTCTAAAAAGAGGCTCTTTGGCCCAGTAGGTGGGTGTGTGGTGAGCGCCCCCTGCTTGGGTGTGATCCTGGAGGAGCCTGCCTCCTGTGATTCTCAGAGGGGCCAGATGGTCAGCAGGAGTACTCTCTGCTTCATTCCATCCTTCTGATTTTCTCTCTCTTTCTTTTTGATACAGCGTTTCACTAAGTATTTCAGGTTGACCTTGAACTCACAGCCATTCTCCTGCCTCAGCTTCCCAAGTGCTGGGATTATGGGTGCGTGCCATGACACTCTGCCTCATTTCTCAGTTTTTAAAATCTCCCTATTTATATTCTCAGATGCAGTACCTCTTAAATTCATTTGATTTTGCTGACGTTTTTTCAGGCTTAATGTATGAGTTTTTATCCAAACTACTTGAAACAACTTTTCCTGTTATATCCACTGTCCGGTTCTCAGCTGTCCTTCCAACAGAACAGTACTGACTGAAAACATTGCAAGATGCAGCGATTACATCGGAAATTTCTGTTGCACCCGAAACTTGACATTTATATACATTTAAAAATTTCTAGGGTCAGGGAGATGGCTCAATGGAATAAGCACTTCCCTGGTAAGTGCAAGGGCCTGAGTTCAATCCCCAATTCTGCCAAAAACAAAAAGAAAATTTCTGTTTGACAAAATTATCAAATGAATTTTGTGTTCTTTTGAGGGACTGAAAAGGAAAATACCTGTGTCACATAGGAAAATGCTAAGACAGATCTGTGTCCTGGGGATGGGTGGAGAAGATGCGATGAATTAGCTATCATGAATTCAATTTTTCTTTTTCTATTCAATGTTTAACTTCTTGTCCAATATGTGATTCAATTTCTTTCTAATATATTGTATTTATTTATCTTGCAGTTCAGTCACAGGAACTTAAATTGCATATTCTGTGTTAGTGTTGTACTGGTGCACAATTTGAAGTTTAAATTTTCTTTTCTTTCTCTGTATTTTAGGGAAGGGTCTACAGAGTGTACACAGTCTCACTACTAAATTGGATTTGTAGTGATCTGCCGGTTTACAGCCTCCCAAGTGCTGGGGTTACAGGCACTTGCCACCAAGCCCAATCTCAATTGCCCAGCATTCCCCAGGAACAGGGCCAGCATGGCAGGCCTTGGGATTGAGCCTCTGCTTGCAGGTGCTTTAATCCACTGAGCTATTTGGCCAGCTTTGAAGTTTCAACTTGTATATCCAAGTCTTCTTTCTTTTTTGAAATGATCTCTTGATTTACACATATAGAACTGTGGCCTGTTCTTTATTTCTCAATTTCATGGTAACCAATATCCATAGTATGAATCTCCTTGTCTTTTCTCAAAAGACAAATTCATTAATTCAGAATTTATGTATAGTAAAATTCACCCTTTTTAACTGTGACCAATGCTATGTAATTATATCACAGTTTACAGAATGTTTGTGTCACTCTGAAGTTTCTATGTGCTTCACTATATTCAGAGGTTCACTTTTGGCAAACACTTTTACATTTGTAATTACACTTTTTATTAGTTAATTTTTTTGTGGCCCATCTTGTGAAATTGTAGGATACCTAATGGAAAAAAAGCCTTATTCTTTTTTTTTTCTTTTGGTTGTTGTTCTTCTATAGAGTATAATTAATATATAAAATTCTATATATTTAAAGCGAAGACATTAATACAAATTAAACAATACTAAATATCACCTTTATCTGGCTTATAAGACATAATAAAAATGTATTTGTGATGAAAGTAGGTGTTTTGGTTGTTTTTCTTTTGTTGCTGAGACAAAATATTTGAAGGAAGGATGGCTTACTTAAGGATGGAAAGGCTTATTTAGCTGAGAGTCTGCGGAGTTTTCAGTCCATACTCAGCTGGCTCCATAGCAGAGACCAGTAGTTCATGGCAGTGGAAGACAGTAAAAGCAGCATGAGCAAAAGGCAGGAGAACAAGCCTCCCTTATATAGTGTGCAAGTTGTCACCCCAGGAAGGGTGCAGGACTCACACCTATAAACCCTGTACTGGACTGTGAATGGATCACAAACTCTAGAAGCCCGCCCATGACTGCATGAGGCTTTGGGGGGGACAATAGACACAAACCATGACAGTAGGGAAATGGATAATGTTGTGTGTTGTTTGTGGGAGTATATATTCATAAATTTGTGAGAAAGCGATACATCACACAACTTTTAAAACGCACAAGTCATTCATCTAGCAGTACCACTTCCAAAGGAAGTATTGAAAACAAGGATTGGGGCTGGAGAGCTGGCTTGGTGGTCTAAGTGCCTGCCTGGCAAGCACACGATCTTGAGTTTGATCCCAGGTACTGCAAGCCATGGCAGCTAGTGAAATCAAGTGTGGTGGTGCATGCCTGTAATCCCAGCACTGGGGAGACTGAGACAGGAAGATCGCTATGAGTCCAAACTGTGTGGCAAGACCCTGTACCAGAAAAAAGGATTGGTATAGAATACAAGCATATTCTCCTAGCATTTTTATAACACGCAGAAATTATTACAAAATGAAAGTTCAGTGAAATAGATCACATAAATTTTAAATTTGTATAAAGGGATACTACACCAGTTAAAATATTTTAATACATAATTGCTATGTGACATAATGTTAGCAATTTAATAATTGAGTGCTTGCTGCTTAAGTATTACCCCTTCTGCAGTGCTTCATAAATCTTAAAGGTTCTGTTTTTGCTATAGTTTATTAACCTATCAGATACAATTTCTGTCAGTACTATTGTTTCTTTTATAACCACATTTAACAAAATAAGGGCAGCTGTATCTGTCAGTGTTGTGTAATGAATCAAATATTCTGAGACTTTGATTCAACATCTTTATGTCACCAATAAGCTTTTATTGCAAAATTTTTACAAAGCTTGTGTGAAGTCTTTGGGCTTCATTTTACAATGAAGACAATAAAAGGGGAAAGCAGTGGGTCTTATAATAAAAAAGTAATAATACTTTTGTAAACTATTTTAGGAGAAAGAAGACCAAATTAGACATAACTTCTTTAGTGGTTTTTGTAGAAGACAATTAAAAATTTTTTGCTGGCCAACTAATCCTGATAATCTCTTCTTCCATCTAGCAGACACCCATGTGAGAGGCCTATTTGATGCAGTGTTTGGTTGGCATCAATTAACACAAACACCTGAAAAAGTCCTCAATAAATCTATTGTGGCAACAGGGTGCTGAGGGTCAGATCCTTGACACCTGTGCCCCGTGCATGCCGGAGCTCCTGGAAAGGTCTCCTCACTCAGGCTCTGTTGTTCCTGGTGGAGTTCTCTTTTTTGCTTCCCAATTTCTTCCTTCTGGATGTTTACATGTAATGGCTCAGGCATGCTTTTACTTGTGCAAATTGAAATTATCTTAAAAAGGCAAATATTAATTTTACTGCCAAATCAGATTATGTGGTAAGTAATGTCTGTTTTATTTGAAGACATAAATTATAGGGCTGGCGAGGTAGCTCAGTGGACTAAGCACCTGCTGAGGCAAGTGCAGAGACCCGGGTTTGATCACCGGTACAGCATGCCATGCTGCTTCCACCCCCGGGCAAGCTGAGTGGGCAACCGAGTCAGGGTGTGGTGGCCCATTTCTGTAATTCCAGTGCTGGAGAGGCTGAACACAGGAGGACCACTATGAGCCTGAGCTGGGTAGTGAGACCCTGTACCAAATACATAACAAAAACAACAAAACAATGACAACAACAACAACAAGAAGTCATGTTCACAAAAATGAAAGATCATTAAATATACATACTAAACTGTTTTTAAATTGTGACTTCTTGAAAGTTCAGAGTGTGTGTTGTCCCTGTGATCATCATTACCTAAAATATATAGGATCACTAAGAGTTGGTTACAAGTAGTACACGTTATGGAAAATCAATAGGAAAACTTCATACACTTACATTTTCCACTCTTTCCAGTCAACTTGCCCATATCAAAAGCCTTTGCTTTTTCTGATCTTGTTGGTGCTCTCATTCCTGTTTATTTCAGAACCTCAATCACAATGTGTTTCCTGATTAACCTCCTGCATTGTCTCACCCTTTGAGAGCTGCCATTACATTTTTTAATTTTATTGAAGAACAAATAGCAATGAGACAGTTTCATATCAAAGTAGTTGGACAGATTCAATAATTAATACACTGCATTACTGTTGTTTTCATAGTGTTTTTTTTGTTGTACAAGGTGCATACTTGATATTCTATTTACAAACACTATTAGAGCAGATGCCTCTAATCAATGAATTAAGAGAATGCAGCTGTATACGTATCTTTTTTTAAAAGCTGAATTATAGTACAGTTTCAATAATTAATACTTTTTATATTGTCATATTCCTAGTGGTTATCCATAGTACAAGAAGCTGACAGGATATCCTATCCAAATAATATAAGTGCAAATCTTCTCACAGAATTATGCAAAAGTACTGCATACTTATCCTAACTGTACTGTTTATACAAACATAGAAAGAAGGTTCTTTCTTTGTATCCTTCTTTTTTTGTTTAGTTCTGTTAAAGATGGGTATTCTATTGTCATTCAATTATTATAGGTGCTTGAATTCAGTGAAACAATCCAACCTAGTCCAGAAGTCTACAATAATAGTGGGTTATCCAAAGAAGTTGTTGACCAGAGCCATTTACAGCTCAGCTTGTTATTATGGCCTTATTTTATAAACCTAATTTTTATAATTTTTTGCTGGATTGTTAAGACCAAGCTAAAGCAAGACCTATATAACAAAAAATGCAACTTTTGTATCTGACAAGGTCAGTCAAGTCCCCTCAGGGTTTATCCTGTAACCCTGTACCTCACTTTGTAGATCTTTTGTCAGTGTCAGTCATGTAGATGAGTCACATCCATTGCTTGACCAGTTTGCTCTCTGCGAAAGCCTGGGAGAATGTTTTCTCTCCATGTGACTCTCCCCAGGCACACTATAGAACTTCGATCTCTTTCCTCCGTGGCTCCATAATCTCCTTGATCAGAAAATTTGAGGCACAACTGAGTTCCATGATGTTACAGTACAGGTTCTCCTATGTCCTGAGTCTTCGCTGACCTTGAAAGGCTAGGGCCAAAATGTTGGCTGGCCTTTCAGCCCTTCCATTTCTCCAATTTTTGATTTGCAAACTTGGGTTGTTAACCATCCAGAAGAGAAGCTGATTATTTACCCTGCAACATATGCAGTTCAGTTTACCCTAACTGTCTGACTAAATTATTTTTAGTTGTTGTTATACCTTTCTATTTGTTTTTCTTCTTTTTATTTCTTATATTAGGGAGACTATATGATATTTGCACATGTGTGTCTGGTTAATTTCACTTATAAGTGTATGCTCAAGTGGCATCCACTTCAATATAAATGCTTCAAGTTTATCATTCTTTATAGCTCCATTGTGTGAAAATACCACATCTTTTTCAACCATTCCTCATATGAAAGACATCTTGGTTGTTTCCAAGATTTTGCTATCACAAATTGTTCTGCTATAAACATAGGTACACATATATCAGTATGATATGATGTTTTCAGTTCTTTTGCGGAAATTCCCAGTAGGGGGCTAGCTAGCCTGAATGGGATTTCCAGTCCTCGTTTTATGAGGAGTCTCCACACTGATCTGTACAATGGTTGTACCAGTCTACATTCCCACCAGCAGTGAAGAAGTGTTTCTTTTTTCCCACATCCTCTCCAACATTTGTTGTTGCTTGATTTCTTTATGATAGCCATTCTTTCTGGAGTGAGATAATATCTCAGTGTTGCTTTAATTTGCATTTGATGGATGGCTAGTGATGTGGAGCATTTTTTCATATATTTATTTGCTTCTTTAATTTTGTCCTCTGAGAAGTGTGTATTCATCTCAGATGCCCATTTCTGGAATGGGTCTTTAAATTTGAGGGCCCTAATGTATCTTAGTTCTTTATAAATTCTAGAGAGCAGACCTTTGTCTGAGTTCTTATTAGTTATTTTTTCAAAATTTGTGGGTTGTCTTTTCACTTTTGATGTGCAAAAACTTCTCAATAAGAGTTGATCCCAGTTGTTAACTCTTTCAAGTGTTTCCCCTGCGAATACATGTTTATTCATGAACTCTTTGCCTACCCATATGTCTTCAAGAGTTCCTCCTACTCTCTCTTCGAGGAGCTTGAATGTTTCCCTTTTAATGTTTAGATCTTTAACCCATTTTTGACTTTAGCTTAGTGCGTGGTGATAGACCTGGGCCAAGTTTTAGTTTTCGGCATGTAGAGAGCCAGTTTTTCCAGCGCCATTTGTTAAAGAGGCTATCTTTCTTCCAGTAAGTGCGTTTTTCCCCTTCGTTGAAGATAAGGTAGCTGAGTGTGTTCATAGAGGCCTCTACATCTTCTAATCCATTCCATTGATCCTCACGTCTATTTTGTTGCCAATACCATGTTGATTTTTATCACAGTGGCTTTTTGGTATAATTTCAAATCAGAAATTATGATGCCTCTTAACGCTGTCTTTGTTGGTCAGGATTGCCTTTGCTATTCTAGGTCTTTTCTGATTCCTAATAAATTTTAGGAATGATTTCTCTAGGTCTGGGAGGTATGTTGGTGGTGAGTTGCCTTTACATTATCAGGTCTTTGCTTAATGTTGGAGAAAGTGATTTGGTGTATGCTTATTGTTTGAACTATAATTTGGACCTTTAAAGACAGATGAATTAGGGAGAAATGTTTCAAAAGGAAATGGGAACTGTGGGCGTTGGGGAGATGGGGAAAAGAAAAAATGATCAAAGAAGGATAAAATGGAAATAAAGTCTCGTAAATAAAGGAAGAGGTGTTGAATGGAGGGCAATGGGTAAAATAGAGAAAACAGTATACATCACATATTGGTACAAATTTTCTATTGTGAATGTATTCACCATGTATATCTCTACATTGTACCAATAAACTAAATAATAAGAAATTGAAAGACAAAACATTAGATACATCAGTATAGATGATAGAGAAGCAGAGCAACTCACTTTTTTATAGATACATGCTAAAATTTGCTCTTGTTCAACCACTTTTTTTCAAGTGTGAGTGTTGCATTCGCAGCAATGCCATATCATGGAAAGATGTGCTTACTGGCAAAGGAATTAAAGTTGTCTTCAAATAGTACCTGTGTCTAATGTGTCTGTTCATTAAGTAGCAGACAGTACCAGACACAGCTCTGCCTGGGTCTGTCCCTGAAAGTCCTCCAAAAATGGAAGGAGTTTTTCTGCCCTAGGCCCATGCTAAACACTTCTTTTATTTGTAGTCTAGCATGTGTTTATCTGCTATCACATTGTCATGGGAAGAACAGAAATGACATACAAGACATACTGAAAATCACAATTTTGCTATGAGATTTTAATCAAAGGTCTACTTTTAGTTGAAAAATTCAAGATTATTACACAAAGTTTAAGCCAGTAAAATAATATTCAAGAAAATCCAGGAACCATGTGCATCATGTTTTTTTTTTCCTTTGAAGCATACCCTTTCCTACTGGCAATCAGAAAAATAGTGTACATAGAGAGATAAGTCTTATCTTTTTTATGTGGCACTGGCAATTGAATTCATTGCTGTTACTGAGCTGTATCTCCAGCCACTTTTCATTTTTCATTTTGAGACAGGGTCTTGCTAAGTCATCCAGTTGCCCTGTACCAGGCTTGAACTTGCAACTCTCCTGTTTTAGCCTCCACATTCTGGCCACCCAGGAAAGCATCAAGATAGTCCAAGAAAGATCCAAGCTGTGATATTTTAGTAACCATCCTTATTTTGTTTCTGAAGCCTGGGAAAATGTGCTCAGTTTATCTTTACTCTAGATTTTAAAAACATGAGCAAATTAAAAATTAAACTTTCTGTCAGTTCTTTCTTCAAATGCAGCAGAGTTTGATCCTACCTTTTATCTACCTTGCCTTAGGTAACATTCAGGAAAATTATTACAAACTAACAGATATGTTTGCATGCAATGTTCCTTGTTGTGCCTTTGGTTGCTTCCTTGATTAAAGATCAGACTCTACACAAAGAGCATGGCAGAGACACAAGTTAATGTCACCTCAGCTCTGCTTCTTGAGGCTTGCAGAGGAGCCCAGCACAGGTCATTCAGCTTCTGAAGAACTGTATTACATTTGGGCTGGCCAACAAAATCAGTGTCTTGATATCTCCACTGGATTCCTGAAAAAAATCTTGTTTGAATGGAAGGAAACTTAGAGGCCATTGTCTCAGTCAGCTTCACCGTTGCTGGCACAAACTGCCTGACACCTCCACTTTAGCGGTCAGGGAAGCTTGTCTCATGGTTTCAGAGGATTCAGTCCTGGGTTGGATGGTTCCGGGGTAAAACCATTGTGGCAGAAGGGTGTGGCAGAGCATGGAAGAGACAGAGCAGAAGGTGCCAGGTCCCAGAGCTGCTCCCCAAAGTGGCCCCTTGCGGCCCACCCCAACACGCTCCAAAGTGTACTCGACTGAGCTCCAAAATGAATCTCAGCCCATCAATTTGCTGATCAGGATTAACTGTCACAGCATTCAGCCCTTTTCATGTAAAAAATGACTCTTTTCCTGCCACCAGAAGCAAAATTACTGATTAACAGAGAAATGCAATTAGCTAGGAAGAAGTTCACTGTCACATTCTGAGAGGATGTAGATTATTCTGTATGTTTGCAGAAGGCACAGAATTTTTCTCAAAGTTATCAGATCTTCTGTCTTAAAAATGGAGGCAATGTTTTCTGCGATCAGTTCATCTTGTGTAACATGCAGACTTTTAAAAGAGTAGAAACAAGTTCATGAGGTTCTCTTTTTTGGACAGATAACTTATAACAAAAATACCCCTCTACATATCCTTCTACTTTGTTATCTAATTAATAAAATTAAAGCTGATTCTCTGCTTGTTTAGTGTAAATGTGTCTCAATTATTGTGTCTGGGAAATTTCTACTTCCATCTGAAAAAAGTATGCTTAAAAATTCTCTCAGCTACTGACTGTGTCCTGGGAGTGGGTGGTCGTGATGCAGCCAGGATGGAGTTCTTGGCTTTCCAGTGCTCTTACACGAGGTTATCTCCCAGCTCTCCCTGAAGGGTTGGCTCTGTCCCTTATGGACCCATTCCAAAATAAAGATGCCACGTCTATTGTTGTGGGCTTCAAGATGATGACACTTGCAGGACAAGGGGAGCTCTTCTGCATGCAGGCTGACTGTTCTTGTGCGGGTCAGTGGCCTGGCTCCTATTCTGGGAAGCTCATCACCAAGCTGCCCATTGCTTTGTGCGCTCACTGAGGCATTGCTCTCACTTGCAGCGGCTGTCTTTACTCTCCCTTCATCTCTTGCCTTTCTCTTCTGATCCATGTGCTCCCACTATGTTGCCCACAGTGGTGTCTTCCTTGACAAAAAGTTCCAAGACACCTTTTGATTTAGCGGCCTCTTTGGCTCTCCTCTCCCTTGGCTGTCCTGTCTCTTTGGCTTGTGTAGCCTTGGGCCATCACTGCTCTTTGTCCTTGAATCAATGCTCTACATGGATTGTTAGGTGTTCTCTGGCTGCCTGGGATGAGTCAGTCAGGTCTGGTTTTGAAGTCAGATGGCGGTACCTGATCACCAGCATCCCATTACCGCCATGTCCCTCTTCCCTTCCTTGCAGACTTGGGAAAGTTCTAACTGTGTATGCTCTCTTTATTTCTGGATATGGTTTACCTTCAATTTTGCAGCCTCCCTCAACCTCTGCAAAATGGACTAGATAGTAACTAACTTAGAAAGACCAAGGCCCTCTGAATCCTCAGTGAAAGCTCTTAATAAAACTCTGACTCTTTTATTCCCTTTTTATTTCACTCTTGGGCTCCATCTGAACTTTGAAGGAGGAAGATGACTGCATAACAGTGGGAAAGGTAAAGGATATTCTAAGAAAAGTACTTTTGAAACTAAAGGCATTTTTGAGATCACAGTAATTTAGTTTCTTGAGTGCAAAACCCAAACAGAGCCAAGAAGCCAAAGAACATGTCTATTGTTTTCAGTGTCAGCTCGCAAACAGATCCATCCTGTCCTCCTGACATCAGGGCAAGGACCTGACTGAGCAAGAGTGCAGCCCTCTGTCTCTCCTCCTGGACTTGTCGTTTCATAAATAACTCTGCATCTGGTTGGGTTTCTTCATTCCTCCCAGTAACCCAGCTGGGTAAGGCAGGTGGCAGAGTCATTTTTTTTATTATTCATGAAGATGAGATTTGTGTGACTTAGCTATATTCTCTGAGGCCACAAAACAAAGTTGAGAAAACTTGGTGGCAACTCAGAATTCTCAGAGTAATTAAAACTGTGGCTGTGTCTTGCTGACAGCATCAAATGCTTGTCACTGTGGTCACTGTTTGTGCCCATATTCAGGTACGTCTTCCTTGGGGTCTCTCCAGCTTCACTTGCTTTGTTGCTCTTTTCTTGCCTGCTGATCCTGCACATCACCATTCTTCACTTCGTACCAGTGTGCTTTTATTTGCATAGCTTTTCTTCCAAATATTCAAGAAGAGTTCTTTTTTTTTTTTTTCAAGAGGATTTCTTTAATATTTGTGTTAATAGCGAGTCAAGCTAAAACATGCTAAAATGAGTTACTAGAATTTTCAGCTCCACCAACAGCTGGAGTTTCTACCCACGTATAACCTCTCAGAACTGAGCTCAACCATCATTTTCTCTAAGCTGCACGGTTAGCACTGCACATCGTCATGTGCTTAGAAGATCTGATTGTTCTACAGCTGCTTAGTGAATTGCTTTTTTCTGTTGTTCTTGTTTCCCACTTACACCAATGACTAAATGAACAATTAGAACTTGGGTTCTAATTGTGTGAGGGATGTGTGTTGTTTGGCAGGGGCCCTAATCATCAGATAATGAATAGCTTCTCACTCATGGGGGCACGTCTGGAGGACAGCTTCATGTCTAGGCTGACCTTTGCTCTGAGAGGCAGGCAGCTCCAATCATGATAGTTAATGACCAATGAGTGGTCATTTGTCACATTTTCATCCTTTATTCCAGGCCTCAGCCAATCTCTAACACAAAGGATTCAAACTATGATGAAATGCTTTAACAGGTAATGATGATGCTGAGAAATTTTAGGGCAGGGTTCATGCTCTGTATGTTTTCTGTAGTAATCATGTTGAAAAATAGTAGTTTGGTTCTGAGGTACCACACAATTTGATTCCCAGGACGTTTATTGACTATCTGATCTGTAACTCATAAGAGTGGAAAGAGAAATGAATACCAGGGCACAAATCTCTGCCTCTAAAATCCTTATTCTGTAGGAGGAAATAAAGTTCTTATAAGAAATCAAGTGAAATAAGTTAAGAAAAGTATAGGTGTCAGATTTGTGTACAGAAAATGTATGTACTCAGGAGAAATATCCGACGCTCCCAAAAGTTATGGAGCCTTTAATATTCTTTCTTATGTGCCCTTGGTTTATGCATATTCGGCATTGAATATAAACATAACCCAACATTTGAAAAGTTCACAGTTAAATTGTGGGAGTTCATTAACTACATGATTAAAGCTGATTTGTTATGTTTAAATTTCCATAATCCATTTACAAGGTTTACCCATTTAAAATCTCTAAATTAGCAGTTTTCTCTGCTTCTATTATTCAGGTCATTGAACCTTAGATAAGCTAAATGTTTAAGTGCTCCCTGTAAAGAAAGCAAACAAAATTTAAATATCTGACATAGGAAGGTCAAAGCCATGAAAGTAATCAGCAGTGGTTTGAACAAAAACTTGTTATAGTTAGAAGCATATGTTCTATAAATGATTGTATAAATAGTTTCTAAATTAAAATTATTCTATAAATTATTAGAGAAAAACATCCCATAGAACAAACTATTTTAAAATAAGATATTATTATTTTTTTCTTTTGGTGTTTACATGCATAATTTACACCCTTTCTCAAGGTGTCTTCCAAGTGAAGTTTAAAACAAGATCATTTTCCTTCCTTGTTTCTTTCTCTTTCCTTCTCTCTCTCTCTCTCTTTCTTTCTTTCTCTTCTTTTGTGGTACTGATTTTGTTATTGAGAATACTACACACCAAAGAGAACCTCAGCCTCAGTCCTGTGCAAATTCTTCATAAAATTAAAATATTTACTTTATAAGGAATGATTTTTTAAGATTTCATTAATTTAATTGCAATTATGGATAATAATTAGGAGGGGAAGATGAAAAAGAAATTGAATAAAACTACCATGATGAAACTCAAAACAATATTGATCTCCAAATATTAATGTCTCCCAAAAGGGTTTCAGCAATTAGAAGAGAAGAATTGTAGCCAAATTACTTGTGTGAAGTTTTCTTTTTGCTTTTAATGTGAAATTGTTTTTATTCTGTAAAATATATACAGAACAAAACTTTCCCTTTTTAAAACTAATATTGAATAAGGTACAGGACTACAAGATAAACCCTAAGGGGACTTCACTGACCTCATAAGAAACATAAAGTACATGTGTTGGTATATAGGTCTTGCTCCATCTAGGTCTTAACCATCCAGCAGAAAAGTATAAAAATGAAGTACACACCACGGGGCCATAATAATAAGTTGAGCTCTAAATGGCTATCATCGACAACTTATTTGGATAACTCACTATTGTTGTGGAATGCTGGACTGTGTTGGATTGTGTTGTCGAGTTCAAGCACCTAAGTTAGTTGAATGACAATGGAGTGCCCATCTTTGACAGGTGTAGACAAAAGAGGGGGTATAGAAAGGAAGACTCATGATGTGTGTGTGTATGGACAGTACAGTTGGGATAGATAATGCAGTGCTTTTACACAATTCTATGAGAGGTAAGATTTGTACTAATGGTGGTTGGATAGGATATTATGTCGGCTTCTAGTACTATGGACAACCACTAGGAAAATAACAAGGTAGAAAGCATTAATTATTGAATCTTTGATGTAATTCAGGTATAAAAAATATGATATGCAAACAGCTACACTCTGTTAATTTACTGATAAGAGACATACAGTATAATAATGTCTAAGTATAATATCATGTATGCACCTTCTATGATACCAAAACATTATGAAAACAGTTTGCAATGTATTAATTTATCAAATCCATCTTGTCAAGGTATCTTAAAACTGTCTCATTGATATTTGTAATTCAATAAAACAAAACAAAACAAAAAAACAAACAAAAACTAATATTACAAACCCGTATTATCACTTACATATAAATACTATACTCTAGTTGATTATTAGTTAGGTGTAACTCCAACAATGTATTCTTTTTTTTTTAATTTTTTAATATTTATTTATTTATTTATTTATTTATATTTTTTATTTTCATTTATTTTTATTTTACTAAAATACAAATGTCAATCAGACAGTTTCAAAACACCTTAACCATACAGAGTCAATGAATTAATACATTGCAAACTGTTTTCATAACGTTTTGGTATTGTACAAGGTGCATACATGATATTATATTTACAGGTTTTTTTATAGCTGAATTATATCAAAAATTCAATAA
>PVKA01040818.1:0-18497 GCA_004027165.1 Ctenomys sociabilis | reverse complement strand
CTTGGGCGGGCGCTGCTCTAACAGCATGAGTCCCAATTATACGTCAGAGATCGGCTTCCATTTAAGCACCAGGAGCTGGAGGCAGATTCTAAAAGAGATAGGTGGGATCCTGTGGCTCCTTTTTCCCCCAGGCAAAAAAATTCTTCTACAGAAGCCCTGATAAATTATTCAACAAATATTTTCCTAAGATGTGAAGAGCGTAAGGCAGACTGATGAAGTCATCACCCCCCGGGGGTGCTTACACAAAGGGGGCCCTGGGGCTGTGCCTACCCCAACTGTCAGGACAAAAACAGAGATGGAGTAGCCGGCCTGGGCTTCGAGGAGATTGGAGGAGAAAGTACAGCCAGTGTAGTCCTCAGGGTGGAGCAGATTTCCGCATGACAAGACCAGGGTGGGGCGTCCTGGATATTGTCCATGGGACACAGCCCTCAAGGAAAAAGTGAAAGTGAGAAGGAAGTCCCAGTGTCCTATTAGTCACTGGAAAGCAATATGCCCAGCCTGTTTGCCACAGGCTGCAGAGCAAGTGCCCTGCTTCACATATTGCCCTGTATTTTTCTTTTAGAAGAAGCAGGTGGGGAGCAGTCAGACAACTTAACCTGTGTATATTTTATGTGCATTTATGTGTTGTGCATAAGCAAAGCCCTCCTGCATTTTTTTTTTTTTTTTTTTTTGGTAGAACGGGAATTGAACTCAGGCCCCTGCGCTTGCCAGGGAAGCACTTATTCTACCGAGCCATCTCCCTGCCCCCCCCCCGTATATTTCTTATGGATATTCTGCATCCCTCTAATCTCTGCCCCCAGTCCCTTACTTGTTCTCTGAAGTTTCCCAGAACAAGTTTAATCACAGCTCACCCCTTTCCCACACTTCCCACCCCCAAGACAGTAAAATCCCCTCCCCCTGCCCCCAACTCAGATCATACTTTCCATTATCTTAATGACCTCATGTAGACATTCTTCAGTTTGTTAGGATCTTACTGGAGACCTATGTTATTTTAGTCCTTCCAGAGTATATGCTCTTTCTTCTGGTAAAGGGACCCTAGTTTTCTCCTAGGGAGCCACTTTCCCTCACCTTCTGTCCTCGTGGCTGCATTGGGAATGACTTCACCACTCACATTCCAGGTAAGCCCTGACCTATCAAAATACTGCCATCTGACCAGCCAGTTTGTATTGGTTGATTTAGGAAGGTCATATGACTGAAGACAGTCCAATCAAAATGAGTCCTGAGACCTTTGTTAGAACTACACCTTGTAAAGTGCTTTACATAAGGCCCTGAACCAGGGGCTGAGGAGATAGCTCAATAGAATAAGTGCTTGCCTTGCAAGTCCGCGGGCCTGAGTTCAATCCCCAGTTCTGCCAAAAAAAAAAAAAGCTCTGAACCTCCTGGCTCCTACATGGAGCAAATAGGGAGAATCACAGGGAGAATAAAACAATACAAATAATCAGGCTGAGGTACTATCAAAGGCCACCATGTACAACTGTCTGAGAACCCAATCCCCAGGAGGCTGTTACCTAGCACCCTGGAAAGTTGTAGCAAAAGTATCTCAAGCTCCAGAGCAGCCTGAACAACTTAGTCATTTTAATGAGATGATTGATTTTGAGACAATCTTTTTAAAAGACAGGAGGGGGTTCTGACTATTTGATTTCTTTGGTGTGTTGGATGAGGGAGGGCTTTTGAAACAGCGCCAATGGACAGGATTTATGAGGGAAGAGAAATCTGTGAGGGAATAAATGAGGCAGGACAGAAGGAGAACTCCAAGCACATCCCCTTCTGCTTTTGTCTTGAACCCCTGGAGGAGAGCTCTGCAATTGGAACCTTTTGCCTGCCCTTGTCATGGGCCCTAGGGGAGCTACAGTCCCCAAGGCATTCCCTTTGCTAAGGGCCACTCTGGAATTTCAGGCTCCAGGGCCCTGGGGTGAGTGCCCCAGGCTCCAAGACTCCCAACCTCTTGGTTGGGTTTCTGTTGCTTGAGAATAAAATGTGCCTTTGCAGTGGACCCAAGGTGTGTTGTGCGGCCCAGAGTACAAGGCGTCCGTGTCTCTCACTGCTGTGACATATGTGTGGACAAACTCAGAAGACCTTTCCTACCTTCTCCCTTGAGCTGTTTCTCATCAACTGATACTAAAGCAAATTAATTCTTCCTTGCATTTTCATGTGTATGCACGTGTGTATGTAATGTGTGTGTGCGCGCGCGGGCATGTATTGAGGAACCCTAATCCAAGGCTTAGTGTATGCAAGGCAAGCACTATACAACTGAGCCAAGCCTCCGTCCCCCGTAACTGACTCTGATTTTAGGCCTAACTCTGCTGATAACCAGCAGTCAAGTGTCCTTTTGTTTTGTTTTAGTTTAGTTTAGTTTAGTTTAGTTTTGCCCAGGCTGGCCTCAACTCTGTGTCTATCTTCCTGCTTCAGCCTCCAAGTGCTGGGATTACAGACCTGCACCAACACACTCTGTTCAGGCATCATTTTTCCATTTCAAGCCATCCCTGCCATTTGCTAAAAACACAGCGGGTCCCATACAGTTGTTAACCCATGTAGGCTTTATCTCCAGTTTTATTGCTATTACGAAAGGGACAGTTGATGACAGAGACCTTCAGGAGACCACAAGAAAGTGATTCTACTCCTTGAAGGTAGTAGCCCAAATTCCTGGGAAGTGAACCACTCCCCCAGCCTTTTCCCCTCTCTTTCTGGGGAATTTCCCAAAGGTGCTTCCTAGAATCTGACCAGCCAGACCTCCACACGCCCACTCCTTCGAGCTACTTCATAAGCATTTATCCAAGCCCGTGTGGTTGCCTTTGAATGCCTTCTGTTTATCTTCATCTACTCAGTCCCTAGCCTCCTTCCACTTCCTCCAGGAACTGGCCTGTGTAGATCTTTCTTTCTCCAGCAATCTATAACTCCTACTGAGATTGGGTTATCAGCACTCAGCTTCCTCCTTGGGATGGTTGAAGAAACTGGAGAATGGGTATCTCAGGTTCATTAAATAACTTCTCCAATATCTCTTTTATTTTCCCATCCATAAATTACTTTCATTTCTCATTAAATGAGCAGAGTTACCCAATATCTCACAGCCAAAAACTAGGAAACTCAGGTACAGATACTAAAATTAGAATTCTGGGTGCAAGCCAATAAAACACTTGTTGGCTACATACAAGGAACTAGAGGAATTTTTTTTTTTTTTTTTTTTTTTTTAATGAAATAGACCTGGGCATGGTGGCACAGAGCTATAATCCTAGCACTCGGGAATCTGAGGCAGGAGTATCACCTCAAATTTGAGGCCAGCTTGAGCTACTTAATGAGTTCAAGTCCAGTCTGAATTGCATAGCGAGACCCTGTGAAATTAAAAACCCTTTCCTGTACCCTAGAACAGGGGCCACAAGTGCTGAGCATGGAAACAATGCTATGAAGACAGAAAGCTGAATGAGAAGGGAGGCCCAGCTGGAGAAGCCCAGGAAGACCACAGGAAAGCCTGTGTTCGCCAGGCCAAGCAGAGGCGAGACACTACATTTCCTGGGGCACCTTGAACAACAGGAAGAAAATGAGGGGAGGGTTAGAGCAAGGAGTCAGATTCGGTTTGCATGTTTTGTGAGGCCCACCAAGAACAGATCTGGGGGCTCCCTTGCTTTTGAAAAGAAGAGGCAGCCCTGGGCACAAGCCTAGTATAAAAGCACTCAAGGAGAGGCAGGACTGAAAATTTTAACCCAGCCTGAGCAACTTGAGAGATCCTGGCTGTTGTTTTGTTTTGTTTGTTTTGCAATGTTGGAGCTTGAATCCAGATACTTGGTACCAAGCTACCCCCCCCCAAGCCCTTTGTATTTTTTATTTTGAGTCAGAGCCTGGTCCCATAACTAAGACCAACTCAGCACAGTCACAACCCATTGGGCCAGCAGTATAGCTCAGCGGACTAAGCACTTGCTTAGGTAAGCGCAGCAGCCAGGGTTCGATCCCTACTTCCGCTTGCCACGCTGGCCCTGCCTTTGGGTGCGCTGAGCCCAGCGATTGGAGTCCAGGCGTGGTGGTGCGCACATGTAATCCCAGCACTAGGGAGGCAGAAAGCAGGAGGATCACTGTGAATGTGGGCTGCATAGTGAGACTCTGTACTAAAGAAAATCCAACCCATTCAAAATTCCCCATGGGATTTAATTTTGTTTTTGTTTTCTGAGGTAGGGCCTCAATACATAGTTTAGGCTAATCTTAAACTCATTATGTAGCCCAGACTGGCCTCCACCTCACAGAGATCCTCCTGCCTCAGCCTTTCCTCCCCACCCCATTCAGTGCTCTGATTATAGGTATACTAGGATTTCCTTAAATCGATCTTCTCTGGGTGCTCTGGCAGAGAATCCAATCATGGTCTTATATTTAGTTTGACTCATATTTGGAGCCTACTCAAGACTGGGCATGTACAGAGGTGGAGAATCGCAAAAGGATGGAATTTCATCCTTCCAAATAGGAATCTGACTGGGAAACGTCTTCCTGGAGATCGCCTTTCCTGGGGGCTGGGCCCATAACCTGTTCTTTGGCGCCCTCTAGTGATAGGAATTGGCACACCTTTACTTTCTAGATTAAGAGAACAGACCGCTATTCGGCCAGGGGGGAACTGAATGAAAAAAATCTTACCACTTGTGGCGCGGAAAGGTTCTGTTTTAAAGATAAACATTGGTAGAACGTTTTCGTATCTCCAGGGAAAGATGCCAAGACTATCGCGGTGGAGAATGAGGAGACCTACACACAATTTAAGTGGATATTAAAATTACTGGGTGCCAGGGAGATGGCTCAATAGAATAAGCGCTTGCCTAGCAACCTCAAGGGCCTAAATTTAATCCCCGGTTCCGCCAAAATATAAAAAATAAAAAATAAATTAAACTATTCAATAATCAATATAAGTTGTATTTCAATGCAATATTTAAACAAAACAAGTTGATGCTGAAAATCTGTGATGAGCTAAATATCAAAAATTTCAACACAGAATAGGCAGGATCTTGGCCTACCTGTACCCTAATCTTTTCTATTTGCTTTCGTTTTTGTTTGGAGACAGAGTCTTACTGGCAGGCATGGTGGCACATTCCTGTAATCCCAGCACTTGGGAGGCTGAGGCAGGAGGATCACCACGAGTTTAAGATCAGTTTGTGATATACATAATTGAGGTCAAGGCCAGTCTGCAGTACACAGAGAGTCCCTGCCAGAGAGAGAGAGAATGAGACAGAGAGAGAAAATGAGACAGAGAGAGACAGAGCCAGACAATCTTGCTTTGCATCCCAGAGTGGCCTCTGACTGCTTCCATTTTTCCTGCCTTGGCTTCCCAAACACTGAGATTACAGACACATGCCACTTCTGTCAGCTGCGCCCTGTGCTCTAATGTTTTTTTTTTTTTGGAACCGGGGATTGAACTCAGGCCCTTGTGCTTGCCAGGGAAGCGCTTATTCCCCTGAGCCATCTCCCCAGCCCCTCTGTGCCTTAATCTTAACCCAGCAGACATAAACCAGCAAGAAGGCAGCCCTCAACTCCAGCCCTCTGCTTGTGAACTCTTGAAGGCTGTAGCCCAAAACCTCACTGCTTCTGCTGAACTCCTATAATCCCAGGAGGGTGAGGCAGGAGGGTCTCTTCAAATTTGAGGCCATCCTGATCTATATAGCAAGACTCTGTCTCAAAAAAACAGAACAAAACACAAACAGAAAAAAACCTCACTATAAAAAAGTGAAAGGGGTGCTTTTCAGAGTTTTAAATTTTTTTTAAATGATCGTTTTTTGTGATACTGGACATTGAACCCAGGGGTGTTTTGCCATTCAGCTACATCTTCATCTTTATTCTTTTTTTTTTTTTTTTTTTTTGTATCAGGCATTGAATTCAGGACCTTGTGCTTGCCAGGTAGGCACTTAAGCAACTGAGCTATTTCCCTGGCCCTTCATCCATTTTTATTTCCAGACAAATTCTCTGCTACGTTGCTAAATTGCCCAAGTTTGGCAGGAACTTACCGTCCTCCTGCCTCAGCCTCTCAGAGTGTTCAAATTACAAGCACATACCACTGTGCCTGGCTCGCTTTATCTTTCTCTGAGTCAGAGTCTCATGAAATTGGCCAGGCTGGCTGGAAATAGCCTCCATAATAGCTGAGGCTGGACATGCATGCCACTGCGCCCACCTGGTCTCAGACATTTCTGCCACACGGAGAGCAGCTTCACATCCCACCAGGAACAGCCGCAAGCCCTGCTACAAGCAAGACCTTTCTTTAATTCTCTTGTTGAAGCGCATTTTGAATTTGACTTTACATTATATCCATTTTTGGCTCATTCTGTTAAACACTCTGTGCTTGTACTGGGGATTGAACCCTGCAGGGCCTTTTCCCTGGGCCTTATCTCCACCCTTTCATTTTTATTTCTGAAACAGACTTCCTAAGTTACTCAATTGCCCAGGCTGAGCTCTAATGTGTGATCCTCCTGTCTCAGCCTCCCAGGATGCTGGAATATAGGGCTGCATGGCCACATGCAGCAGGGGCCATGCCTATTCCTATAGTTTGAAGTTCTGTCTACGTTGTGGAAGTGTCTATTCCTGCGAGCATGTATGAACGACTTCTGGAGGAGATGATTAATAATAAGGCTCAGGACCAGGGAGACAGCTCAGTAGAATAAATGCCTCCCTGGTAAACACAAGGGCCTGAGTTCGATCCCTGGTTCCACCAAAATAATAATAATAATAATAATAATAATAATAAGGCTGGCATGAATGTCTCTGGGATGTCATAGATGCATGTTTCTGTAGGGAACTCAGTGGCGGGGTCAGGAGGTGGCCTATTTTCAGCTTTTGCCTTCTGCCAACCAGCTTTCCAGCACTTCCAGTCATTCTTATTTTACCCGGCAAATGGTGGCAGAGCCCTATGGTGCTGTAATCTACTTGGCATTTCCCTAGTGAATGATGGTGTGAAGAATCCTTTCAAGCCAGGTATGGTGGCACATACCTGTAATCCCAGCTACTCAGGAGGCTGAGGCAGGAGGATTACTGCAACTTTGAGGCCAGCCTGGGCTACATAGTGAGTTCAAGGCCACCCTGAACTACATAGCAAGACCCTGTATCAAAAAGAAAAACCAGGGGCTGGGGAGATAGCTCAGTAGAATAAATACTTCAGGGCCTGAGTTCAACCCCCAGTTCTGCCAAAAAAAAATTGCAAAAAAAAAAAACCCAAAATTTCAAAATATGGAAAAACAGCTTTTGTAAGTAGAGAGGGGAGGAGGACTAGAAAGGAGGGTAGGGGAATAGGAGGAAAACTCAAATTATATGATGTACAGGTACTAATCCTCTATGATTAATGTGATCATTATATATATATGTCAGTAAAATCAGATGAAAACAGTTGTCATTAGCATTCTTCACAAAACTTGAAAAAAAAATCCTAAAATTCATATGAAAACACAAAAGACCCAGTAGAGCCCAGGTAATCCTAAGCAAAAAAGGTCAAAGCTTTGTAACATCTAATTTCAAATTATACCACAAAGCCATGGAAAGAAAAGCAGCATAGAACAGGCAGAAAAATAGACACACAGAAGAATGGAAGGGAATAGAGGACACTGAAACAAACCCTCATAGTTATGAACATCTGATTCTAGGCAAAGGAGCCAAAGATACATATTAGGGAAGGCAGACAGACTCCTTGAGAAATGGAGCTGAGGGAGCTGGATCTCCACACACAAGCGTGTGAAAACACTTTCCTATCTGTCACCTGTCCTCAGCCAGTCCAAAGGCTTAGCTTGGAGTGGAAACCTTGAAACTGCTAAACAGTGCCTAGGGGAGCACTTGAAGCCAGAGACACCGAGGAAGCTTCCTCAAAAGGGCTCTGGGAGCACAGGAAATAAGAGCTGCAATCAACAAATCAGAGCACCCTGAATTCCAAAGTTTTGGCAGAGCCAGGCACGGGGGCACACACCTATAATCCCAGCACTCAGGAGGCTGGGGCAGGAGAATTGCTCTGAGTCTGAGGCCAGCCTGAGCTACATGGTGAGTTCAAGGCCCGCCTGGACTGTGTAGCAAGACCCTGTCTCAAACAACAAAACAGAAGTTTCTGCAGTGCCAGGGAAACAACTTACAGAGTAAAGCGGCAGCCAAGAAGAGGGAAGGAATCTCTTTGGCAGCTACTCTTCCAACAGAGGGTTAATATGTAGAATGTTAACAGCTCAGATGCCTAGAACCCAAAGCCCTTACCACTGAAAAATCAAACAGCACAATCAATAACTGGCCAAATCAATTGGCCCGACATTTCTCAAAAGAAGTACAAATGTCAAGAATTAGATTAAAACACTTTCACCATCTTTAACCATCAGGGAAATGCAAATCAAAACTATAATGAGAAAAATAAAACCATAATGAGATTTCATCTCACACAAAACAGAATGGCTAACACTGAGAATATACACAACTAACTGGGGTGATGCATGCCTTTAGTCCTGGCAATTGGCCGTCTGAGGCAGGAGGATGGCCGTGGGTTCCAGGTTGTACCACTGCTTGGTGTATACCCAAAGGAATTAAAATCAGCTCACCATAGAGATATTAGCATACTCGTGTTTATTAATACAGAACTCACAGTAGCCAAGCCCAGGCGGTAATCAATGGATAAATAATAAAGAAGTGGTACAGATACATAATGGAATATTATTCAGCCATAAAAACAACAAAATTATGGGACTCATGGGAGAATGGATGGAACAAAAGATCGTCATGTGAAGCACAATGAGCCAGACTCACAAAAGCAAGGACTGCTTTTTTTTTTCTGCAATATGTGGGAGCAGAAAACAGAACATGAAAGTAGGAGACAAGAGAAAGAGAATAAGGGAGAAGGGATATAGAAAAATGGGTTATTAATGACATCATTAAGAAATCATGATGTTTGCATGAATTTACTGTGGGGAAGGTGTCCACTGTACTTCATTAAGTAAAACAGCAGGTCACAAAACAGTAAATATGGCATCGCCAAGGTTTTAGCTTCAGAAGTGCATTAATGTAAGAGGCAGCAAGACGCTGTCTAGGATGATGTTTGCTGAACTGATTTAATATGTTTCTGGGACTGAGATTAAGCACATTTTTCTTTTCATTTCAGAATATATTTTACCTAGGCATGGTGGTGAACATCTGAAATCCAGGCTCTTAGGAGGCTGAGGCAGGAAGATTGTTGGGAGTTCAAGGCCAGCCTGGGATATATATATATATGACTTGCACAATTATATTTCGAAGCAGAGGCAATTAAGAATTGATTGCTACAAGAGAGCCAGAGATGTAGCTCAGTGGCATAAGCACCTGCCTGGCAAGTACCAGGCTCCAAGTTCAATCCCCAAAACCTAAAAAAAAAAAGGCGGGGCAGGGGAGATGGCTCAGTGGAATAAGTGCTTCCCTGACAAGCACAAGCACCTGAGTTCAAGCCCCAGTTCTGCCAAAAAAATAAAATAAAATAAAATAAAAAGATTTTTTTAAAAAAGGGCTGGCAAGATAGCTCAGCGGTCTAAAGTGCCTGCTTAGGCAAGCTCTCAGGGACTGCGGTTCGATCCCCAGCACCACATACCATGCCAGCCCTTCCCCCAGGGCGGGCTGAGCTGATCCCCCCCCCCCGCAAAAAAAAAGAGTCCGTGATGTGTAGCGAGACACTGTAATAAATAAATAATTTTTTTTAAAAAAGGCTACAAGCAGTGAGGTGATAAATATAGGAATTAATTTGATTGTAATAATCATTTCACAGTATTTGTTTATCCCAAATCATGATGTTGCACCCCTTGAGTACATATGCTTTGCCAGTTATACTCAATTAAAATAAGGTTAAAAGGGCCAGGGAGATGGCTCAGTAGAATAAGCACTTGCCTGGCAAGCGCAAGGGCCTGAGTTCAATCCCCGGTTCTGCAAAAAAAAAAATAAATAAAAATAAAATAAAATAAGGTTAAAAATAAAAATAATGGGGCTGGGGAAATGGCTCAGTGGAATAAGTGCTTCCCTGGCAAGCGCAAGGACCTGAGTTCAATCCCCGGTTCTGCCAAAAAATAACAATAAAAATAAGTTTATTAAAGTATAATATGTAAGGGTATGCAAATAAGTATGCAAAAACTACTTTAAATGAGGGGAAAAAAGTCATTATTTTGTGCAACTAGGGATTGAACCCAGGGCCTTTACACTGGGTTATGTCTTCAGGCCTTTTTTAATTTTTTGAGACAGAGTCCCACTACGTTGCTAAATTGCCAAGGTCTCTCTCTCTCTCTCTGTCTCTCTCTGTCTCTGTCTCTCTCTCTCTCTGTCTCTCTCTGTCTCTGTCTCTCTGTCTCTCTGCGTCTCTCTGCGTCTCTCTGCGTCTCTCTGCGTCTCTCTGCGTCTCTCTCCGTCTCTCTCCGTCTCTCTCCGTCTCTCTCCGTCTCTCTCCGTCTCTCTCCGTCTCTCTCCGTCTCTCTCTGTCTCTCACACAATAGCAGATCAAGCTCTAGGAGCTGCACAGGCCGACTGGGACTTCCCCTCTAGGTCCCCACTTCCTGGGGCCCTGGCCTCATTGCCTGTGGTGTCTTCCTCCTTTGTTTTGATTTCTTTGTTTGCTTGCTTATTTATTATTTTCTGTATTTAGTGCAGGGTTTACAGGGTCTCACTACGTAGATCGTAGATCGGACTCAGAGATTCTCCTGTTTTCAGCCTTCCAAGCGCCGGGACTATAGGCACACACCACCATGCTCAATCTCAGTCGAGGTCTCAGTGCGCCCCGCGGGTGGGGCCGGCCCAGCGCACCAGGGATTGAACCCTGACCGTTGCGCTCTGCCTAAGCAGGCGCTTTAGTCCTGAGCTATCAGGCTGGCCCTGCTTGTTTGTAAGACAGGGTCTCCTTATACAGCCAGGCCGACCTCGAGTTCTCGGCAGTCAGCCTGCCTCAGCCGCCGAGTGCCTGCTTTCCAGCCGTGTGCCATCACGTCCGCTGTCTTCCTTCTTTGTTTAGGCCCCCAAATGCAGCCTGACTAGCTCCAACTACGCCTCGAGAATCCGATGAATTTGGCCTTTCTCCCAGAGCCAGGCAGAGATCCTGAATGATTTTAAAGAAAATAGACAACTTGAGGAGATGTGCAGTTTTTCTTTTCCTTTTACTATGAGATGAAACCCCCGAGAAACCCTCACATAGCAAATGTCAAGCATAGCACAATATCAGAAGGCAAATACCAGTCAAGTACTCTTGAAATCACCTTGGTAAACCCTGGCTCAAGAAATGGCCTTTTCCAGCCTCCTTTTCATGAGCACCCCTTTCTGGTGACGCCCCACCTCCACCCCCAAGAAATCTTTGACTAATCACACTTAGTCTAAGTTCTCCTTGTACATGAGGTAAGACACGACAGTCTGATCCAGTTTTAAATGTCTTTACACTCTCAGCATCTAAAGTGTGTCTGTTATATCTCTTCTTCCACAGATTCCTCCTCAGCCTTTCCCAGCTGACTCATTAAATTTTCCCCCTGCAGTGTTTGTTCTAAGCAGTCAAAATACCTTCCAGGTCCTCTTGGCTGTGACTGGCTTAGGGCTGGGGAAGTCACCCAAGTGTGGTCAGTGTGACACAACAGCTCTTCCTAAGAGGCTGGAGGTCTTCCTCAGAAAGCGACAGAAGATGTTATTTAGGTGTGATAGCCAGACCTGCTGCAGCCATAGTGTGACCAGGAGGGGGATTCTTAATAAAATTAAGCGAACATTCAGACAGGTCTGCCTGATGCCACGGAGCAGCTGCTGTACCACTGCTGGAGCCTGCTCCACTGCCATGTGAGCTCATGTGAGTTTGCTGTTATTTGCAGCCGGAATCAGTGGAACTGAAACACGTGGACTGGTCAAGAGTCCCACAAAGCATGGTGGGCAATACTTGGTCAGCCCAGGCAGCCTGCTGGGGCAAACCTGCATTCATCCATTTCTCTCAGTCCCTGTGACTTGAGTGAGTTTAAACTTCCTCTGACCCAAGAAGGCCACATAATCAGATTCTGACCAAAGAACTCCATCCCCAAGGGGTAGAGAGAAACCTCAATACCTCAACACCATTTACCAAGGAGAATGTCTTCTCCAAAGTGTGTGTTTTAGCTCCTTTGTTCAGAATCAGATGTCCATAACTTCAAGGATTTGGGTTTTTTTTTTGTTTTTGTTTTTTTGTTTGTTTGTTATCCCCTATTCCATTCCATTCTTCTGTGTGTCTATTTTTGTGCCAGCATCATGCTGTTTTTCTTACTGTAGCTTTGGAGTATAATTTGAAATTAGATGTTACAATGCTCATTTTGCTTAGGATTACCCTGACTATGCTGGATCTTTTGTGTTTCCATATGAATTTTAGGATATTATTTTTTCAAATTTCATGAAGAATGCCTTTGAAATTTTTGATAGTACTCAGGCACAGGGTGATTAAGCAGTCAGCTGAAGTCACACAGACAGTGGATCGGAGCCCAGAAGTCCTGCCTACAAATGCTGCTCCTCTGCCGGGGTTAGGCACCTGGATTAAGGACTGACCTCTCTACAGGTCCTCTATGAGACAGGCAGTTTCCTTCTCTTCTTTCCTCTGCTCAGTCAGTGACTCTGTTTCTCTTCCTGTTCAACAGGTAAAAGTACTGCTGTCGTGACACTAAGGGAAGCAATCCACACCATGCCACAGAAACCCAACCATCCCACTTACGAGCAGCATGAGGACCTCTGCAAGTGATTATTGAATACCTGTTACCTGCCCAACACTGGCCGAGGTACTTGGGTTTCATCTGTCAGCTAGTTCAAATCCCTACAGGCTTATATTTTATTTCAGACAAACTGGAGATTGGGGAAAGGTAATAAATAATGAATATTATATATCTGGGCATGGTGGAGTAGGAAAATCAGAGCACCATGCCCAGTGAAAACAGATTTAAAGAAATGAAGCTGGGCATAATGGCATATACCTGTGATCCCAGCACTCGGGAGGCTGAGGCAGGAAGATCACCACCAGTTGGGGGCCAGCCCAGACTAAAGTGAGTTCAAGGCCAGCTGAACTACAAAGTAAGATCCTGAGAAAGAAGAAAGAAAGAAAGAAAGAAAGAAAGAAAGAAAGAAAGAAAGAAAGAAAGAAAGAAAGAAAGAAAGAAAGAAAGAAAAGGAGGAAGGAGAAGGAAAAAGAGGAGTTACCAACTGAGCTCTGAGAGTACATGACGTCTGGGCAGCTTCCTGTGGCAACTCAAGTCGGTTTAAAATTCTTCTCACCTCTTCTATGGGGTTCCACAATTACTCCTGTCCGCAGCAGTTTTGCTTGGTATATGATAGTCGATCTTTTCAGCATGTTTCCAAAGTGGGACACCCCTTCTTCAGTAGGAGTTTCCCACATTAGCTTTTATAAAGCACTGTCTTGTTGCTTTGTAAGTGCCGAGCGGTCATCTTCCCAAAGACAGACGCTTGCTTGGTAATATTAATGTCACCCCCTGCTGCCTGGCCTCCAAGCCTGCCCCTGTCTGCACAATCATGTCTCATCCGAACCTGGCTCACGACCGAGTCCTCCTAAGGCATGGTCACTAGCACTGAATTTGGTGGTGCCTGTCGCAGTCAGGGTGAAGACAATTGGGGCAAAGACAGCTCCCCCAAGATAATCCCTTTGTACTATATACTCCTAACCTCCCAGAGAGGCTCCAAGGCAAAAACTGTGTACCCTGGAGTTGCTTAAGTGGGACCAGAAATACCAATATCCTTTCAACTGCAGGTGACAGAAATTTCAACTTCCCCAGGATGTGAGCAAGAGGAGTACACCGAGGAAATGGAAGTGCCACAGCCCCTGTGTTAGTCCAGCTTCAAGCGCGGCTAGATCCAGGGCTCCACAAGAGTCAGGGTTCATTTCCCCACAGGTTTTCTTCCTTTAGACTTAAGTGTCATGTCACAGCAAGTAAGAGCCAGCAGCTCTAGGCCCCTCCTCTCCTTTCATTGAGACAGGGTCTTGCTCTTGCAGTCCAGGCTGGTTTGGGACCCCCAGCAACCCTCCCAAGTGTGCACCTGTCCGTCGCCGTCCCCGACCCGCGGAAGAAGACACTCGGACACTCAGCAATGGGTTCAGCAAGCCTTTATTGAGTGTGATGCAAGCCTCTACATGTGTCCGCTATCCGCGGCTCCTATCGTGCAAGCATGGCGAATCTCGTGATACAGCAAGCTATATAGATTTCACAAACCAATCACAATTGCAACGTGTTTAAATAGCATTGGTGGGATCATAAAAAAACGGCGGGCCTTTCTCTGAACAGGAGGGGCCCAGGCACAGCAACAAAAACCCGGAAGCCGGAGGTGGGCGCTATCTTAGACACGATGGGCGGGGGAGCCAAAAGCGGCTGCCATCTCAGAGCGGCTCCTGACATGCACCACCACACCCAGCTAGGCCCTAGTCTCCAGGCTAGCAAAAAGAAATGAGTGTTTCTCCCAAAACTTTCAGCTTGAGTTTTAGTGCTTCTCATTGGCCCTGACAGGTCACATACCCAGCCCTGTACCAGCAACCATCGTTTGAATGTGACCCCTCCAAGCTCACGTTAGAAACCTACGCCCCAGCTGTATGTATTAGTGGCACTGAGACTCAGGGCCTTAGGTGGATCATTAGTGTTCAGTGAAGTCCTGGGCATGGACCCTGTGATGATGTTAGGGGACAGAGAAGAGGCGGCAAGGCCCCAGATGTGGCTGGTTTGGTTCTGCCCTATGCTGTCTGGGCATTCTCCAGAATCTCCTGCCGAGCTCTTGGCCTCCCCAACCTTAGAACTGTGAGCCCCAGGCCCTGTTCTTTACAAATCACCCAGCTTCCGGGATTCAGCTACAGACTCAGGAAGCAGACTAAGTCCCCATCAAGGTGGGGACATCTGGATCTCTTGTTGCCCCCTCCCCCAGACAGCTCTGAGCCAAGGGGCTGATGACAGATGCCAGAGTGCAAGCTGGGCCTTCAAGGGGCTGGGGGCTTATGGGAGCCCAGCTCAGAGTTATAGCCCCATATGTGCAGGATGGGCCTCTGCCCAGGGTGACCCCCTGCTGTAGGCAAGAGCTTCACAGAGCAGCAGACTGAGTCAGTCCAGCTACCTCACTCCTAGCTTAGATGGCCTTGACTCAGCCCCCTGAGAAGTTAATAAGCCAGCGGCGATGGTAACATGGGCTGGGGCCTCAGGTGGGTGGGAGGAGTGACACGAGCGGGCAGTTCTTAGAGCACCTGGAAGCCAGGAGGTCAGAAGAAGGAGTGAGAAGTCAAGGGCAACGTCTGGAGAAGGCTGCCCCCAGACCATGGTGACTTCTGCAGATGGCCCAGTATAGCCCAACCCAGGTGTGACCCAGCTTCCACCCCTGAGCCGATCCCCAGCTCGGCTCATGCCATCTGTCCCAGGCACCTCTGTGTGTTGCCCACCTGTTTCTTTCCATCCTGGGCTCCCAGCAGCAAGAGAGGAGGGGTAGGGTGCAGCCCTCCTGTGCCTCCCCCACATTCAGTCACAGAAAAGGTGGCCAGGACGAGAAGGGGAAGAGGAAGGGAGGGCACTGAGGGTGGCAATCCTAAACCCCATGGATTTCCTCCCAGAGTACCTGCTCTGTGCTGGCCCACAGCTAGCAGGTATGGCCACAAAGAGAAACAGGACAGTATTGCTGTCCTCCAGGAGCTCAGCATCTACCCCAGGAGTTAATAAGAAACCTAGCTAAGGACAACGGATGGTGCTAGATTCTCAGCTTAGAGATGGGGCCTGGTGCTGAGGTTTATGGTAGGCAAACAGCCACGAGGGAGGAAGCAAGGGGGGCACGAAGGAGGAATCACCAGCGCCATTCTTGAAGTAAGAGACAGCTGCAAGTCCCTAGAGCCGGCCACAGCTATGGGAAGGTGGGTGACCAGTCTGGCAAGGTGTGAAGACCAAGGGCACCCACTGCAGTACACACCACATCAGCTGCTTGGTGGAGAATGGAGCGGAGGGCAGAGAGATTCAGGGTCATTCTGCTGGGGCTCCAAAGACAGCCAAGGACAAGGCCCAGAGATGGAAGCAAGGCCTGAGGGGCAGCACACGCACAGTTGGTGGTTGAAGGTGGGCAGAGGCCCGATTTCTCAGGATCTGTAGACAGTGTGGAGTGAGGTTTGTCTAAACAGGACAGCACCTGGGTTCCTGTCCCATGTTTATCTAGTGTCACAGGGCAGGGCAGGGCACAGCCACATGACTGTAATCCCAGCGCTGAGGAGGCTGAGACAGGAGGATCGCTACAAGTCTGAGCTACATAGTGAGACCCTGTACCAAATAAATAAATAAATAAATAAATAAATAAATAAATAAATTTTCAAAAGTAAAAGAAAAAGAAAGAAACCAAAGGTTCCATGCTTCGCCATGTCCCCTGATGGCTCTGGGAGAGCGTACCAACTCAACTCCCCTGTCCCTGCCTCTGTCACTAGAGATCACGTCTGCTCCCAGGAATGAGCTGAGCTAAGACATGGGAGTTAAAAGGCTGTCTTTTGAAAAATCTGTACTTACTATAACCTTGCCATAAAACAAAATCAGTGGTTACTGGCGCTGAACATTTTGGTGACACAGGCAGTCAGAAGCAGAGCCATTGTGTAAAGCCATCCAAGTGACCCACACGGGGGTCCGCAGAGCCATCAGCAACCCAGCATCACGCTGCAACTGAGAGATGGGTGGATCACAGGAAGTTACCTTCTCCAAAGAGGGTTCCAGCTGTTTTCCCACGGGAAACCCAAGGGATGGCAAGATGTAGACAAATGAGGCTCCCAGGAACCAGTGCGAAAAGGGAAATCAAGAATTAGAGAGGGCCAGCCCAAACAGCTCAGAGGATTAAGGCACCTGCAAGCAGGTGCTGGGCCAGGGCTTTGATCCCCAGGCCTGCCGTGTGGGGGATCAAGATGCTCAGTGACAAAAAAAAAAAAAATCAGAGAAATGGACACTGTTGGACGTGTATGCATGCGCACACGCACATGCAGTACTGGAAGTTGAACCCAGGGCCTCTTGCATGCTAGTCAAGTGTTCTAGTAATGATCTACATCCCTAGTTCTTTCATTTCTGTTTTTGTTTTTATTTGGAGATAGAGACTCACTAGATTGCCCAGAATGGCCTCAAACTTCTACTCCTCCTTCCTCAGCCTCCCAAGCAAAAATATCCTATATTTATGGATGAATAATGCTCTACCACCTTTTAAAATCTATCCTATTTTTGAAGATTTGATTTGTTTCTGTTGTTTGCCTGCAACAAACATTTATGTATAAGTGTTTGAAATTCTTTTTTTGAGATACAATCTCCCTATGTAATTCATAGCTGCGTTTGAACTCACTATGTGGCCTAGGCTGGCATTGAACTCATAGGGACTCTTCTGCTTGAGCCTCCTAAGTGCTGAGATTGCAGGCCTGCACCACCTCGCCCAACCAGGGATTGAACTCAGGCCCTTGAGCTTGCCAGGGAAGCGCTTATTCCACTGAGCCATCTCCCCGGCCCTTCGACATACATTTTTATTTCTCTTGGGTTTATAGTCAGCCCTTTGTACTCAAAGATTAAACCAACATGGATCAAAAAATTTGAAAAACACTTCTGTTTGTCCTATGCAGACACTTACCTTTGTTGTTACTCCCTAAAAGGTGTGGCATATCAACTATTTCCAAAGCAATTACATTATATTAGGCATAACAGGTAAAAAGCAACCCAGCCGGGCATGGTGGCGCATGCCTGTAATCCCAGCACTCAGGAGGCTGAGGCAGGAGGATTGTTGTGAGTTCGAGACCAGCCTGAGCTACAAAGTGAGCTTAAGGCCATCCTGAACTGCATAGTGAGACCCTGTTTCAAAAAAGACAAAAAAAAAAAAAAAAAAACAAAAACCCAGAGATGATTTCAGTGGTGTCACGGTGCATGCCTCTCATGCCAGCTACGTGGGAGGCTGAGGCAGGAGGATCGCTGTGAGTCTGAGGCCAGCTTGAGCTACATAGTGACATCCCATCTTCACAAAGAACCGTCATCCAAACAATCAAACAAATTCAATGCACAGGGATGCAGAAGACTCTGGGTTTAGCCTCCACACCAAAAAAAGAAAATATAAAAATATACAGGAGATTAGGAGATTTTGTAGGCTGTACACAGACCTCAACTGACTTTCCGCTGGAGGACTTCTCACCCACTTGCCCTGAGGCTGGCACCCTCGGTTCTCACTAGAAAGAGCTGTGACGAGGCTCCATTATTTTTCCTGCCTCTGAGTGTGATAGCAAGAGGTGACTGCTCAAGGGATCTCCCAGCCAACCCACTCCCACTGCTTTTGGGAACAAGTAGCCGCGTCCCCGCTGAGCAGCAGGGCTGGCGGCTGCGCTGATGCGGCAGCGTCTTCACTGCCTCTGTTTCCGGCAGTATGAGGATCCTGGCCAGGTGGAAGATTTGGCTTCTCATTTAGCCATTTAGCGGAGCCATCAAGCCCCAGGCATGCCTGGGTTGAATGGCAGAGCTCCCTACAAGCCAGGTTTTTCTTTCTTTCTTTCTTTCTTTCTTTCTTTCTTTCTTTCTTTCTTTCTTTCTTTCTTTCTTTCTTTCTTTCTTTCT
>PVKA01040817.1:0-18490 GCA_004027165.1 Ctenomys sociabilis | reverse complement strand
GGAATAGAATGGCACAAGGTTTAATTACCAGGGAAATAAAGCAATCACAAATGTGGAACTGGCACGGCTGCCACACTAACACGAAGAGCACCGCTAGCTACACAGAGATTGGAAAACCCGCGGGTACACACAGTTACGCTGTACACTACCTGCGCTCCACCACTGCGACGCCAGCCTCTAGCTACAGGGGAGAGAAAAGCATCCCAGAGATTGAACCCCCAAAACCTTCTGGGTGATTCTTGATTGTCTTCATTCTGTTGCTGTGTACATATGACTCTTCCAAATTTAGCTTCTCAAGTCCAGGTTGCATAACTGAATGACTGTATCACCATTTACTGAACAGCTCAATTTCCACATTTCTTTGAATTTCGTTTAAAAGATAGTCCAACATGAATACCACACTCTTCTGTGGGTGCTGAGATGTTTGCAGTCCAGAAAGGAACATGTTTACGTGGTGTTCTCGTGAAGCAACTCTTTGCTCTTCTGGAATCCATCATGGTCGAGGGTTTTATGGTCTCCCTACCACTGCCTGCACTGCCTACACCAAATACCACACAATCAAGGTACTGCCCAATATCACAAGATCTGTTTCGTGGGGTACAGGGCACAAGCTCTGCAGAGTGTGCCCACTCTTTGCATGATGTTTAAATGCATTTCCGTTTAAAAAGGCCTGAGCCCATTTCATCTTACCAATACATTTTGTAAAATGAGAGGTTCTCCACTTTCACAGATCTGGTGATATGGCTGGGTTTCCAATCTCTTAGGATCCTGGTATGTTCTGGACTGTAAACCTTTTGAACAACGTACACTATAGTACGGTAACTTTTTAAAATTAAAGACTTTAAATTAGAGAAGGTGGAAAACTAGAATGATTCCAAACCCCCGCTGGTAAGTTTTTCATTAGACAGTACCTGGCTCCAGAGATGGCTCTTCGATCTCCTGCAACGAAAGACAGAAATAAGACTGTGCCAGGCAGAGGACTCCTCAGCTTCAGCACAACGGCAGCCCCAACATGAGGAGGGCTGATCTTACACCAGACCAGGAAGCTCACCCTGCTGACAGGTCCAGGGCCTGTACCCCTGGCCCCACCTGCTGCTCCCCTCTCAAGCAGACTTGGCTCTCCTTGCCTGGTTCTTAAGGAGCCTGAGAAGCTCTCAGTGGTCACAGAAAGGGGAAGTCACCTTCCCACCCGTCCTTCCAGACGAGTGCTCAAGGCTAGGTTTGCAATGCTCTCCACCTTTTGCTTAGTGCCTCGATGAATGTCCAGCACCGCCCACAATCACTGTGCCCCTGCTAACTGAGCACTAACTGAAAATCCCACACACCAGGAACGCGGGACAGGCGGTTTCGTTCCTACTCCTACCTCACCTCGTGGCACAACCCTGCCTCAGAGCAGCTAATGGCCTTCAATGCCGTCCTCCCTTCTCCTGCCACCAGTGTGCCCGCTGGGCCAGCTCCACAGGCTCATCCAGGAAACCCTGACACTCAGACCCGTGCTGCTTTCTCCTGCTCACTCGGCGCCTGGCGTGGGTGCCATGCTATGAGCGGGTTTCTCAACAGCTCCCTCTCCAACTCCAGATGCCACCCACATAGGGACGCACCTGCTCAGTGTACATGAGGGACACCACCTGGATCTCCAGCCAAGAGCAGAGTGAAGCATCTTGGGCACACACACATTTGTTACCAGACAGCCCAAAGAAGGGCACTGCTGGCACCATTCTGTAGATGAGGACATTGGCTGACAATGACTAATTTTCCCAAGGACACAGCACATGGGATACAAGCTGCGAGAGCAGCGTGACTATGCCATGCTAACCTCTCGGTTCCAATGCTATGTACCTCACATCTATACACTTCTCTCATCTCAGTGTATCTTGGTAGCTGACACAGCAGCCCACATATTTAGCAACAGCTACAAGTGGCCTTTTCCTTTCACTGGGAACTATGCTGCCATACTGGGGGCATCCTAGGCAACTGTTCCCTTCTTCATGATTTGATTCACCACCTTTTTGCTTCCATCCACATAACCTACTCCACATTGGGATTAAGACTGACTGAACCAAGCGTGGCAGTATACAGCTGTCATCCCAGGACTAGGGAGGCTGAAGCAGAATTGCTGTGAGTTTGAGGCTAGTCTGGATTACACAGTGAGACTGTCTCAAAACCAACTAACCAACCAAACAAACACTCCCCCCCGCCCCCGCTGGGCGCCCCGCCAAGACTACAACTTCAGAGGTTGATCTCAGCAGAACAATTTCTCCTCCTTTCTTAGCAAATCTATTCCTTTCTCCCCCGGAATGGGTTGTATCTTTCCACATTAATGTGGGAATCTATGAACTAGAAAGACACTAGAGAGACCAAGATCTGGCCCCTCCTTTCACCTCTAGTATGAATGGCTGCAGCGCTTCACACCTGCAGAGACGCCAGCTCTGAAGACAAGCTGGCGGCACCCTGTTTCCTTAAGTCTGCAAGACCTTAAGGTTAGAGCTCTGACTTTCCAACACCTTGCCCCTGCCTGATAGAGAAGCAAATGGAGAGCTTGTCGGAAAGATGACTTCTACTTAAACAGTGTAGGTGACACACTGAGGAAAACAGTAAAATGCCTGCATTTTAATTTCCATACAACAAAACTTTCCACTAAAAGCTGAACAGCAACTAGTAAGGGTATTGCAAAAATTTACATCTCTGTAGGCTGGCAAAAAATTAAGAGGAGAGACTGGGCGTAGTGGCGGGCCCCTGCAATCCCAGCTCTTGGGAGGCTGTAAACAGGCAGATCACTATGAGTTCAATCTAGTAGTGAGACCCTGAACACCCTGTAGACCCTTCCCTAAAAACTAAAAAGAAAAATTTAAGAGGAAACTCAAGATTCACATTCATGAAAACCTCTCTGTAAGATCTCACCTCATCTGTCCTACCATTTATCAACACATAGTGATGATTTTCTAAAGAAACCTGGACAGTTGCTGAGAAAAGAGCACACCAAAGAAAGCAGCAGACTTAAAGAGATTCCACCTGTCCCAGCCTGTGGCCTCTGCCCGACCCCACAGCGCACAATCCCCACCATGGCCCAGACAAGGGGCAGTCATCTGGAAGGGGTGCCATCCAGATGTCCCTCCCAACAATAGTTATAGGCCAAGCATTCCTAATCTGCAAAGGCCCCAAATCTTAAAAGTTCTGAGCATGGACATGCTACCATTGGAAAATCCCATGCAACCTCATGTGCCACGTCATGGTTGAGACACATGCACGCTAAAAACTGTACATGCAATGACCTTCACAGTTATAAGGTGTATACGAAACAAATCCTGTTTAGACCTGGGTTCCATCCCCAAGGGATCTCATTATGTGTAAGCAGATATTCAATCTGAAAAAAAAAACAAACTGAAAAACCAAAATACGTCTTATACAAAGCATTCTGGGCAAGGGCTATTCCACCTGCATGAGAGCATCACCAAGACACCCACAGCCTACTATGGTGAGCTGTGCTGCTCTGAGGGCACCAGGAAAGCTGCCGCCAACCCCTCACTAACAGGGAGTGGCCCTGGGGAGAGCAGGGAGCAACCTCCTGAAAGGGCCTGACCAAGTGAACAAACCTCACAATGACTGCTAGCTGGGACTGCCATGTGGGGCAGAAGTGGTTTCCAGAAACTATGGTCTAATCTGTGATTCTAAAATTGAGACATATAACAATTTACCTGTAATATAGTGAAGTCAGATGATGAAGTATCTAAATTGTTTATGGTTTCTTTGTCATCTACCTGTAAAATAAATGATGAACACATAAACCAACAAGACAACATAACTTGGTCATCTATCCACTGAAAAGTTACCAGCCAATAAAATCATTTATAACAAAACAACAATGGATCACAGGATAGAGCCAGGTGATGCCTGTGACCCCAGCTATCTGAGAAGCCAAGGCAGGAGGATCACCACATTTGAGGTTAGCATGGACAACTCAGTGAGATCCTGTCTTCACAAGTGTGTTCCCAAATCAAACCAAACCAACAAACCAAAAAAGCTCATTATGAGGATAAAAAAAATTACATGTAAATATCTGTTCAGACAGACAGGGAAACCCACTGAAGCAGTACCAGTGTGGGCTTCAAAATATAAACCCACATAGAAAACAGCCTGTAGAGGGCCGGGGAGAAGGCTCAGGGGAATAAGCACTTCCCTGGCAAGCACAAGGGCCTGAGTTCAATCCCCGGATCTGCAAAAAAAAAAAAAAAAAAAAAAAAAAAAAAAAATACAGTGAATGAAAACAGCCTGTAGGAGACACGTGAGAGATTCTGACTGGGCAGGATGCACTCTCCAGGTGGTGTACCTGGGGCACCCTTCTAGAAACAGTCCAGAACCTCTCTGTGCAGACGGAGCCCCTGACCACTGCCATGACCATTTTATAATGAGCAAATATCTTCATCACCTTTGCTCACCTGGGAAAGATGTGCCCATAATGGAAACCTCAAATAGTACAGTGAAAGCCCACTTGTCAACAGCCCCGCACACGCATGGACACCAGAGCCCGCCCTCCTGTGTGCAGGAGATGGTGAGACTTCCCCAGACCTGCAGGTCAGTCAAGGGCCCACAGATCTGCTTTGCATTACCAGTCACAGTTAATTTCACAACGACTCTATGGTGGTTGCTAAAATACTCACAATAAGTATTTTAGGCTTTATATTCTTGGACACAGCTACTGATCTCTGCCATACACAGCTGTGTGAGAGCAGAGACTGACAATAGAGGCATAAGCGGCACCACTCCAAATATCACATAAGCAAACACTGCACAGCCAGCTTGGTAATGGCTGCTCTAAGAGTGAGGTAAGCACTGACCCATTCAATCCTCACCAAATCTGTTATCTTTGCTATTTGAGGCCAAGAGATCTTAAGGAACTTGGCCTCACAGCAACTGGCAGACCTGGAGTAAATGCTTTCACTCATTGCCTCTATTAAATGTCGAGTATTCAACCATTACTGAGTTATTCCCAAACTCCTGTTATAACATGATTGAGTACGCACAAATCAATCAGTGTAATCCCAGGTATTGCCAGGTATGGTGGCACATTCCTGTAATCCCATTACTTGGGAAGCTGAGACGGGAGGATCACGTCTCGAGTTCTAAGGTAGGTTGGATGACACAGTCAGATTCTGACTCAAAAAAAACCCAAAAAAACGGGGAGAAAACAATTCAGAGGCGCAGAGCACGGCTACCAGGCAGGGTGAGGTCTTCCGTCATGCCACAGCAGGGTCGCTGGGCATGACTACTGGCTCCTCTCATCCCACAGCACACACCTCTTGTAAGCGAAACACAGCCCCCAGGCATGGCAGTGCAGGAATGCCACACAGTGACGCAGGAATCAGCCTGGCTTAGCGTATATAGTCCACTACAAACTGGATATTTCTCTTTACCTCTACTACACAATTTCTTCAACTAGAAAATGAGGACAAGAGAGTATCTAGTACTGCTATGGGAGGATTACAGGTCATAATGCCTACTGCCCGGCAGACAGACATAACTCAATCAATGTAACCCCCATTGTGCTCTGGCTATAATTTGACATGTTCCTAACAGGAAGAAGCTAAGGTTTTAAAACTCATGTCACGGTTGGTATTAAAGTGTGAACTGGAGCCGGGCGTGGTGGCGCAGGCCTGTAATCCCAGCACTCGGGAGGCTGAGGCAGGAGGATTGTTGTGAGTTGGAGAACAGTCTGAGCTACAAAGTGAGCTTAAGGCCAGCCTGAACAGCATAGTGAGACCCTGTCTCAAAAAGACAAAAAAAAAAAAAAAAAGTGTGAACTGGGCTGGGAGATAGCCCAGTAGAATAAGCACTTGCCTGCCAAGTGCAAGGGCCTGAGTTCAATTCCCAGTTCCACAAAATAAACAAACAAAAATAAATGTGATGGATCAGAAGGTATCAACTGAAAGATTAACTTCCAAAGCCAGGCACTGGTGCAGGAGGACCATGATTCCCAAGGGTCATTCTGCATAATGTAACAAGCTTGCTTTTTTTTTTTTAAAAAAAAAAAAATCAATGTCTAACCCCTTCCATCCCCCCACCCCCCATTTTTATGTATTTGGTACAGGGACTCACTACATAGCTCAGACTTGTAGTGATCTGCCTGTTTTCAGCCTTCCCAGCGCTGGAATTATATAGATGCGTCACCACATCCAGACTTGGTTGCCCAGCTCAGTTCCCCCAGAGAGCACAGGATGAGGAACGGGGGATCAAACCCTGGACCCTGCACTTGCCAACGCAGGCACTTAGTCCACTGACCTATCTCGCCAGCCCCCAACCTCCTCCTATCTCAGTACTGTCAAAGTATGCACGCCATGCCCACACAAACCACTCCCTACAACAGGAAGGAACTAAAAACCTGTCTTCACTGTTCCATACTGTATAACAACAGATACCACATGCTCTGTGAGCTCACTTTGCAGCCAGTGCGCTTTCAGAATCATCTCAATGTGCATGTGACTCTAGTGAGCTGGCCCTAAAAGATAACTTTCTTGCCAACTGTCAGCCTCGTCTCCCACAGTACGTGTGGGCGGCACACTCAAGAGTGGATTCCGGCACTGCCGAGTTACCTACAGCATGTTCTTGAAGTTGCTCCGGAAGCTCTTTCATTTCACCCTCAACTAGCTCTCTACTGTCCGACAGGGACTCTGGAAGGTTGTCAGCATCCTCCTCTTCCACACAATCAGCAACACTTCCATTATCAATTTCTGCTTCATCCAACACACTGATATCCATCATGTCGATGTCCTGCAAGTTCTCCAAACTGGTCTCAACATCCTCCTGGGATAAGGCAAAATTAGCCCATCATGTATGTGACTGCTGCTGTCACCCCTGTGTTCCCAGGTCAACAGGCTGCACCTACCTGTCCATCTCCAGAATTCTCCTCGAGCCCGTTATCTTCCACACCCTCCTCTTCAGGTTTCCGCCCTGAAGAGAAAAGGCATGAGATTAACAATTAACTCATAAACTAGAAACTCTGCAGCACCCATACCTGGGTGGCCTCATTCTGACTCAAACAGAAAGAAGAGCAGACACTGTGTGTGCTCTTAATGGATGGTGGGCCAGCAGGCAGTATTAAAAAACTGGCTCTCAGGAAAGCCAAGGCACACTAGACCTATCTTAAGGCCTAACCTCCATGTCAAGTGGCTTTGCTTCAGGGAGAAGAGCATCCAATGCCAACAGACTGCTTTTCAGTGACAGAACACACAGTTTGTGCTCCCCACAAGGACAATGATATAAAGCAAAACATAACTGACCAAAGCAAAGGAAATGTGTGCTGGGTAAGGTGGAATGTGCAATTCCAGCACTCAGAAGCTGACAAGAAGATCACTGTCAAGGCCAGGCTGAACTACATAGTGATACCCTGACTCAAATACAGGCTGGTTCATGGTGATCCTCCTGCCTCAACCCCTGGAAGCTCTTTCATTTCACCCTCAACTAGCTCTCTACTGTCTGACAGGGACTCTGGAAGGTTGTCAGCATCCTCCTCTTCCACACATGGTGATCCTCCTGCCTCAGCCTCCCAGAGCCAGAATTATAGGCTTGAATCACTCCCCAACCCCTCACCTCTGGAAAGGGTGCCACTTTTAAGACTTAAAAAATACGAAGAGGAAACAACAACATAAACTACATACCATCGAACTACACAAGAAGACAGTTGTTCTAATTTATACAGTTCTAACACAGGGAACTAAAGTCCCAATCACCCCTAGCATTGTATCATTGCTAGGCCAAAATGGGGTCCTTGTTTTAACCCCAATTTACCCTGGGTTCCATCCTCCGTAATGTGAAAGTCCCCTAACATGTGTGATTTTTCTATATTGTAATTCCATTCATATTTCAGAATTATTTTAAGCCAGGGATGGTGACGCATGCCTGTAATTCCAGCACTCAGGAAACTGAGGCAGAAGGATCACTGCAAATTTGAGACCAGCATGGGCTCAAGGCCAACCTGAACTGCATAGCAAGACTCTGTCTCAAAAGGACCCAAAAATAAATAAATGAATAATTTTGTTTAGAAATCCAGAGGATTACACCAGCATATTATGTATAAAGAGCCTTGGTCAGCAGGCTTGAAACCCCATTCCTGTTTTATAATGACTTCGGCAAAAACTGCTGAGCTTAAAAACATTTGGAACTCAACTCACTGATCTTAAACAGAGTAGGAAGATGTATCAGGAGAATCTTTCTCTCCCCCACTCCTCCCTCCCTCCCTTCCTTCCTCCTTCCCTCTCTCTCCCTTTTCTTTGTAGCCCAAGCTAGCCCATAACTCTGATCCTCCTGACACCTCCTGAGTGCTGGGATTATAGGTGTGTGCCAGCATGCCCCCCTACTATAACTGCACAATATACACACTGGTTTTTTTGTCAAGTTGTATTATAGTTACTAACTAGGACAACTTTAGTTGATTCTTCCAAATGTGCCATCCTTCACACACTTTCTTTATTGTCATTTTTGACACAGGATCTCGCTGTGCAGCTCAGGCTGACTTGAGATGATCACTTTGTAGCCCAGGCTGGTCTTGAACTTGCAAGAATCTTGCCTCAGCCTCAAGTTCTGGGTTTACAGGTGTGCACCACCATACCCATCCCTCTCTCTTTATTCTTATAAGGAAGGCAGTAGACAGCAAGCAGAATCACTCGCTTTTTTCCTTGCAATGTTGGAAGTGCAACCCAGGTCTCTGAGCATGCTAGTCAAGTGTTCTACTACTGAATTACATCCCCATTCCTTAGAGCCAGTTTTCTTCACACGGTTACATTAGTGCAATTAGGTAAGGTTTACCTCTATAAACGTAAGTAAAAAGCTCATTTGCCTTTACCCCATTGTTCGCTACCCACTCATACACAGAAATAAGCTTGTTAAAGAAATCATGGGGCTGGGGATACAGCTCAGCCACACAGCGCCTGCCTGGCAAGTTCTTAAAAAAAAAAAAAAAAGAGCAAGAAACAAAGAATAAGAGGCCTTGGAGATGGCTCAATGAAATAAGCACTTCCCTGGCAAGCGCAAGGCCCTGATTTCAATCCCTGGTTCCAGGAAAAAAAGAAAAAGAAATGAAATCACTCCAACAATTTTTTCTGCAACTTCTTTTTTCTGAAACAGGGTCTCACTATGTAGTTCAGGCTACCATTGAACTCCCAGGAATTCTTCTGCCTTAACCTCCAGAGTGCTGGGATTATAGGCATGTACTTCATTACTGAGTAAACAACAGGATTTAGTAATCTTTATGTACTATAAGATGGATTTTCCCTTGTTTAACTTTCTTCTCATTAGTTTACCATTAACAGCTACACCTCCCCACATCCTTGTCAATGTTGGATATAAGGAACTATGCAAATTTTGCCAGGTGAAACAAAAATGTATTGCTGTGTTTTCTTCCATTATTATGCACTAGGGGGAATATCTGTATTTAAACTGTTTGCTCCTTCCTTTATCTATGAGCTCTCTATTCAGTTTAAACCTGGGTGGTAAACATACGGCATATGAACCACAGTAAGCATCACTGAAAGCTCTGAAATGTTTCCGTCGCTGGCCTTTAAGCTCTTTTCTTGAGCTTACTTTCCTATGCCCTGAGAAATGAGTCATTCCTCCTTTTTTTTTTTTTTTTTGCAATACCGGGGATTGAACTCAGGGCCTTACACTTGCCAGGCAAGCATTTATTCTACTGAGCTATCTCCCCAGCCCCATGAGCTTACTTTCCTCATAAATTTATAGAACCACTGAGTAATCTCTAGTCACACTTTCATCAATTCATATGTAGTACCTTTCTCTACTGCTATGCATCTTTTTTCCCCCGTCTTTTTGAAGCTCAGCCTCACTATGCAGTTCAGGATGGCCTGAAACTCACTTTGTAGCCCAAGCTGCAAGGAACTCAGTGATCCTCCTGCCTCAGTCTCCAGAGTGGTGCAATTACAGAGGTGCACCAAGCACAACTAGTTTTTGTCTTTAGCTAACAGAGGATTAAATAACTTCTACAGCGCAGGGACTGGGGTTTGATCTCCTGCCAGCCCCGCCCCTAGGGTGCACTGAGAGATTGACTGAGACTGGGTGTGGTGGTGCACACCTGGATTAATCCCAGTGCTTGGGAGGCTGAAAACAGGAGGATCACTGAGTCCATCTGTGTAGTGAGACCCTATACTAAATACATTAAAATAATAACTTTTATGCATATTTATATTTTATTACTTTTTAATATTTCTTTTAGGCTCTCTTTATGGCTTCTCTCCCATTGTATTTTAAAGTACTCTCCTGGCTGGACTATTTTATTTTACACTTAATGATCTGACACCAGACCTTACCCCTAGCATCAACAAACCAACCATTTCAACATTATGTACTATTATTAGCAAAAGAGTTTTTTCCCCTAGTCTAGGGGATTGAACTCAGGACCTTTTTTAAAGTAAGCCACATCCCCAACTCTTTAAAAGTATTTTTATTTTGGGACAAGAGCTTCCAGAATTGTCTGGGCTAGGCTTGAATTTCTGACCCTTTTGCCTGAGCCTCCCTGTGTGCTGAGATTACAGTGCTGGGCCATCATCCCCTACTTTATCACTAAAATTAAAGCAAGTTCCATCTTGTTCTCCCAACTTTTACAGTATTCTTGTGTGTTTTCGTTTTTTTTTTTTTTTTTTTTTTTTTTTTTTTTTTTTTTTTTTTTTTTTTTTCTATGAGCAGAATATATTTACTGGGGGAAGAAAGCTCCTGTCCAAGAGAGGGACAGGAAGGGGTGCCCCTGAGCAGGTAGGTGGTCCCGGGAAGCTGTCTCTTCCAGGGACTTTTATAGAGGAAAACCATGCGGTGAGGCAGGTCTAAGGTGGTGGAGAAGGCATGGGAACTCACTTAGGGGGGCATGAGGTGGGACAAAACTATGGTCAACCAATGTACAAGCACCACTGTTCAGGTAACATTGATTAAATCCAATACCAAATGGGGAAGCGAGTCACTTAACAAGTGGGCATGAATATGGGCCAGGGTCTCTTTCAGTTGGGGGTTGGGCTAGTGATTTGGGCACTTTCAAGGTGATACCTATTTAGAACAGCAATCCCTGATGCCCATCCCTAGGGATGTAGCTATGTTTCCTCTTCTGTCTTTGTTTTGAGGTGTGGTCCACAAGGAGAGTATGTTTCTTCCCCGTTGTAAAGTCACCCTCTCTACCATCTTATCTCCTTGAGTGCCTGGCCCTGACTTCCTATAATATTTTTAATTCAGCTGCCTACAACATTCCCCCTTCTGAAAAAGTAACACGAACTGCATTGAGGAAACCATGGGCGATGACCACTCTGGCTCCTTCAGTCTAAAAAGGGGTCGTGGTTATGAATCAGCAGCCAGAGATATGCTCCAGAGGTTCTATCTAAAGGCCCTCAATAGACACCAGGCATTTTTATCTTGGGTAGATGCATAGTTTTGAATCTGGAAAACACAAAGCCCAAGAAACAAAAAATAGGGAACACTTCAAGAATGTGTGTGTCATCCTTGCCCAGGGGCCATGCTAATCTCTGTATTGGTCCAATTTTAGTGTATGTGTCGCTGAAGTGAGCACTGTGTTTTCTTTTTAATCTTAGAATAACTTTTTTTTTTTTTTTTTGCAGTACCGGGGATTGAACTCAGGACCTTCTCGGCCCAATTTTAAAATTACAAAGGTTTTTTTAGATGACTTGGGGTTAACAACTTTCTGTTTCAAAGTGCTCAAATCTAGAAAAACCAAGTTAACAACACAAGTCTCAAATATTTCCTTTTAAATTACTTAGGACTTAAAAACCGTGACTCAAAAACAAACTGTGGCTGGGCATGGGGGTGCACACCTATAACTCTAGCACACTGGAGGCTAAGGGAAGAAGAGCAAAATTTGAGCCCAGCCTGGGAATCGAGTTTAAGGAGACTATCTCAAAATCAACAGGGCTAGAGAAACAGCTGTGGTAAAGGCCATGGGTTCAATCCCCAATATCATAAAAAATAAATAAAAACATTGCACGTTTCAAGAATCTCACAGTTCAGGTTGACCTTGAAATCCTAGGCTCAAGTGATCCTCCTGCCTCAGAATCCCAAGCAGGTGTGACTACAGGCAAGGATTACCACGCCCATCTAAAAACCCTATATATTTACTATTTTTTTGTTTAGTGCAGTCTCTCTGCACAGCTCGGACTCATAGTGATCCTGTTTTCAGCCTCCCTAGTGCTGGGATTACAGGGCTGCCACCATGCCCAGACTCCATCTCTGCTCATCTAGTCCAGAGGGCGGGGCCACCACGACATTGGTGCCAGGACCAAACTCTGGCCTCTGGCCTTGCCTAAGCAAACGCTTAGTCTTCTGAGCTATCTTGCAGGTCCTGTATGTACATTTTAATATTCATCTGGCAACATACTAATCTTTGATTTTAAAATGGTACAATTACCAATTAAAAATTCAGGCGAACCAAGCAGTAAACAACTATAACTAGTTACAAAGTTAGGTAGGTGGACTGCCCCAGGTTAGGCTACAGATTATTACATCCAGGATCTTTGCATTTAATAGTGAGCTACATTCCTAGCCCCATGTGTGTGTACATATATGTACATATCTATCAATAAACATAGATGTTCTTTCATTTATTTAGGAGAGTCTTGCTAAGCTGTTAAGTTGCCCACCCTGAATTCAAACTTGTGATCCTCCTACCTCAGCCTCTCAAGAGTGGCAGGATAACTGGGGAGTCCCACCAGGACCTCTTCATATGTCTTTGCCTGGCTTTAGACTGCATTACCATTCAACCCAGGAGACCCCACAACCCCAGGCCCAGCTAAGGAGGAATCCTAGCAGCTAAGAGCACAATTCCAGACCTTGGTTTCTTACACTATGGTTCACAAGGAACCAGGGCACCTATTTCTGGGGGTGGAAGAGAAAAGGTACAAGATGAAACTAGAGTACTATCTTGTGCCACAAAGTACAGAGGACCTCAAGGAATGACATGAAGATTTGCAAGCAACACAGAAGCCCATCTGCTGGTGCTTGCACTGAGACAATTAGCATATCATAATAAGAATAAAGGTTTGTCATCTACTGAATAAAATCCAAATCTTACAGTTTCTACCAATAAATGGGGAGAAGTACTTCTTAAGGCAGAAAACCAAGTACTGTACAGGAGAAAATTACTATTTGACAATTATCACAAAGGACTGGGTAACAGTCAGTAGATTCTGCACCTAGCGGAGACATACTGTATATGCACAATCTCAACCTACCTTCTCTATGACTCTCAGAAAGAGGAACCAAACTCACCAGTAAGGAGGGTGACCACAGCACTGTGGTCACTTCATGTGACCTGAAATGGCTCAAAATGACAACTGTGTGTGTCCCCAAAACGGATATCCTGAGCAGCAGAGAACATTGCTTCTTCTTTTCCTATTCTGCTTCTCTAGCACACCAGGCAAACACCATACCACTGAGCCAAACCTAGCCCACTGTTTATTTGATTTTGGAAGCTATGGTTATGTAATATAATTATTTTCTCACCTTTAAGAAATATTGTAGAAGGCACATGGCTTGCAATTTAACAGCTTAGGGAGGCCCTGTGTGGTAGAGCATTTCTCTAACCCCAGCAGAGGAGGCTGAGCCAGGAGTGCAGGTTAGTTCAAGCCTACCTTGGACTACATAACATGACTGTGTCTCACAAAACCAAAACAACACACACACACCCCAATGAACCAAAACAATTTAGAGAGAGAGGCAGAAAGGAAGCAAAAGCAGTAAAACGCTAACACATAACAAATCTGGGGAAGAATACACAAGAATTCTTGTACTTATCTCACAACTTTTCTATACGTATAAAAATGTTGCACCAAAACAACCTGAGTACAGGATTAAGTAATACTTAAAAAGCTGTTTTTGCTTCTCCAAGTTATACTCTCAAACATCATAAGATATTCTATTAAATTGCCTCTGTAATGATAGCACTACAAAGAAATTTACTTTGCTGATAATTATATTAAGGTTCTGCCAGACACAGTATAAGGTTTTGGGCTAGGGGAGTGCTCTTTTGCCTCAGCCTCCTGAGTACTGGGACTGCAGGAATGCATTACCTAACCCAGCTCTCTTGGATGTTTTGGAGGAATGCTGAGATTTGAGGTATACTTCTAAAATTTTAATCTAGAGTTCATTCATTAAACACATCATTTTATTTTCAATTAAAATTGGTTGTTTTGGCTGGGGTGGGTGGGGGCTGGTGACTGTGGGAAATGATCCTTACCTTAATTCCTCTTGCCACTGTCACAAAATGGAAAGATAAATTCTAAATGATTTCAATACCCTGAAGTAAAAATAAAACTGTTACTCAAGTTTGGTGCCATATGACTGTAATGCCAGCACTCAAGAGGCTGAGGCAAGACTGCTCAGGGTTCAAGTTAGCTTGAAGCAGATATTAGGGAGAATTTTGTCTCAAAAACAAGCAAAACAGGGCCGGGCGTGGTGGCGCAGGCCTGTAATCCCAGCACTCGGGAGGTTGAGGAAGGAGGATTGCTGTGAGTTCAAGACCATCCTGAGCTACAAAGTGAGCTTAAGGCCAGCCTGAACTGCATAGTGAGACCCTGTCTCAAAAAGACAAAAACAACAACAACCAAAAAAAAAAGACAAACAAACAAACAAAAAACAAGCAAAACAAAAAAGACACCAACACTACTCTACAGCATAGGGTACTTTTCTTTTCAATCACAAAATAAAGCTTAGAAGCCACACAGAACCCTGGGCACACTGCCCATGTACAAGGGCAGACCCCACCAGCCACAGCACCACAGACAAGTCAAGTAACAGACCAGAATAGACTACTAAAATATTTTCTATGGAGAGAACAATCACAATTCTGTAAAAAATGTATAAAAGGCATGAAAGGGCAATTCAGAAACCACAAATAGGCAATTATTAAAAGCTGTCAAATCTGTAAAGAAACACAAGTGAAATTTCACCTCCAGCCAAATACAGCAAATACTTTTATTCTACCAGGTAACGTACACCCCCCACTAGTGTTAATGAGAATTTAAATAAATTGACACCCATTATTGCACAAAAATTGTAACTAGTACTACTGGACAGCTATTTGTTTGTAGCTATTTTAAAATAAAATGCCAAAGGCTGGGGACATAGCTGAATGGCATAAGCAATAGCTTGGTAGGTGCAAGGTCCCAAGTTCAATTCCTGGCACCAAAAAAAAAAAAGAAAAGTTAATCTAAAATAAAATGCTGGGGCTGCAGAGATAAGTGCCTGTTTAGGCAAGCACAGGGACCTTAGTTCAATCCCAGCACCATACACCACACCAGCCCCATCCCTAGGCATGCCAAGCAGGCCTCCAAGACTGGTGTGATGGTGCACGCCTGTAATAGCAAACCTGGGGAGATTGAAAACAAGTATCACTACTGAGTCTGAGTTCTGTAGTGAGACCCTGTACCAAATACATTAAACATAAAATAAGCTTAGGAGACTAAGCGATGGCTTAGGTAACCACAGGGGTTGGGTTTCAATCCCTGGCACTGCATGCTGTGCCGGCTCCGCCCCCTGGTGCAATGAGCAGGCAATGGGAGTCAAGGCATGGTGGCGCACGCCTGTAATCCCAGCACTAGGGAGGCAGAAATCAGGAGGATCACTACAAGTCTGAGCTGCAAAGTGAGACCCTATACCAAATATATAAATAAAATAAAATGCCAAAACTTTGACCCCTATGTTGTACCATAATTAAAAAATACACTCCTTGCTGGGCAAAGAAGTGTGCATATCTATAGTTCCAACAATTTGGGAGGCTGAGACAAGATCACCTGCAAGGCCTTATCTCAAAAAAAACAAAACAAAATATTCCTTTAACTCTGACGTGGTCCTTCTGGTTCATGCCAGTAGTGAAAATTACAAATGTCTATTAAAAACTGGCAAAAAACTGTGACAGATGAATGAGTGAAATGCTAATCCTTTGGTACAATGGATTGCTATTAGCCTACTGAAAAAGGAATAATGCCTATTTCATTTATAGCACCGCAGAGAGACATCCTGTTCTAAGTGAAAAAAACAAACTACAGATGATTATGTGTAAAAGGGCCAATTTCTTCAATGAAAGATGTATGCACTCAAGTGTGTATGCATATCTATATAGCATTTACATGCTGGGCACGGCAGCACACATGGCATCCCAGCACTCGGGAGGCTGACACAGCAGTACCACCATGAGTCTAAGGCCAGCCAGAACTACATAATCAAGTCCCTGTCTTTGGAAACAAACAATATATTTGGATGTACATAAGAAATTTGGAGGACAGGCCCCAATTTTTACTAGCGCATTGTTTCTGACTGGTAAGAGTAGCTGCAGGTCCAAAAACCACAAGGAGCAAGGAGCATCATTCGCACTTCTCAGTTTCCCATACCTTTGCTGGATCTCTTGGATGTTTTCTTGTTTCCTTCAGACGTAATTTCAATTTCATCAGGGTTACCACCTTCATCCTCAATTGCCTAAAGGGAAGGTGAAAAAGCTGAATGAAGAAAACCACAGGTGCAGTGGCACACACCTGTAGCTTCAGTGATTGGGAAGGCTCAGGTGGGAGGACCTCTACCACCTAGGATTTTGGGATCAATCCAGCTTAACACTGTAAGCCCTCATTTAAAAACAAAACACACAGACACAAACTTTCCCAGAATCCTTGGGTGGGATGGGAAGCCCATCATTGGACTACTGCTACAGCAATCTGAAAATGCCCCCAGCCCAATAGCCCTATCTTCCCTGCCCATCTCTAATCTTTTTTTTTTTTTCCAGAAACCAGGATTGAACTCGGGCCTTTGCACTTGCCAGGGAAGCACTTAATTCTACTGAGTCATCTCCCCAGCCCCCATCTCTTGTGTTACTCTACATGGGAACAGGAGCTCTGGAATTGAATAGATGAGTTCATAAAGTGGGGTCACAGGCAGTTTTACTTAACAGGCTAACAACACAGCTTATTCTGCAAGGCTGCTGTGGGGACTGTAGCACCAGGTAAAGCAAACACTCAACGGGCAAAAGGTACATTTTTGGGCCCCTATTCCTGGGCCCAAAAAGAACTCAAGAAAAGAAAGGCACCTTGAATTTCCTTTGGCTTTACCCAGCAACATGTGGTTTAGCTCTCTAGCCTCACCTCTGTGCCATGCCTGACCTCTGGACAATCTGGATAAAATACTGAAACTCCCTGGCCTGCATGACAGGCCTAGGACCACTGCCCCCCCACCTTACTTTAACCCAGGTGCCCTGCCCCAAGTACAATGAACATGCTCCTTGGCAGAAGCCGCTTCTCATCTTAAGCATTTGTTATTCAGTCCCCCAGCTCAGAATATGGAGGAGACACTGCGCATCAGTACTCATACTGCTGTCGGCATTCCTATAAACGGGTTCACGTGTGGTTTTACTTACAACCTTTTCTCTCCTTTCTGTGCTATCTCAAGAGCTTCAGTTTTCATTTACTTTGTTTTGCTTTTGCAGTGCTATGGACCATCCCAGGGCCTTGCACATGCTAGACAAGTCCTCTACCACTAAGCTACACCCTCACCTGTATGTGGTGAGTTTTCATCTATTTTAAGTGCTATGTTTTACCTATGCACAGTTTCAGAAGTCTCAAATTTTCTCAGCACTTTCCCAGCTTGATAAGTTTCAATTTAGAATGGAGCTTGGAGTTCTGCATAGAATCTCTACCAACATCAAAGACAATGTCTCCTTTACATGAAACCAAGAGAAGGAATTGGAGTTCTGTCCGGAGAGTAAGGAAAAGCACAATCAGTCCCTTGCCTCCTTCCTGGTAACAGTTAATTCTGAACAATCACAAAATCAGACCTGCCTCAGGCAGGAGGCCTCCATTCTAGCCACAGCCTCTCCCATGGGTGCAGTGTTTTTACAGTCACTCTTACAGGCCTCAGCAAATCCCTCTTTTTGCTCTTTGCAGTTCCTGGCAAAAACCAAGAATGGGATACCAACTGGGTGACAGAGTGGGAAAGAAGGAAGCTCCTGACTCCAGCCTTGCTCAGGCACACTAACAGATGGGGGTGTGGACTGCTGCCATTTCCGCAGTTACACTACAGCTCTGAGAAACTGAGAAGAGGGAGAAGAAATCAGGATGCATTTGTGCATTCCAAGACCACAATGAAAAAGAAAGACCCACACACTAGTCCCAGCCATCAGCCTGACAGAACAGCTCAGCACCACCAAGAAAGCTTTGCAGGCTTACTGACTTCGGATGATAAGGCCCCTCAGTTTGGTGCTGCTGACAGAAAGATCTGGCCCTGCACCTCCCCAGTTGAAAACTGCCACCATTTCTCCATTTTTTTCCAAAGTAAACCTCTTAGTCAATAGTCTCTGCTCTGTCTCAATAAAGACTAAGTAACTAGGTAACTATGGAGAAAGAAACAAAAGTTTCAACTTTAAAAGGACCCCAAGCAGTCTGGGGGGATGGCTTAGAAGCGCAAGGGCCTGAGTTCAATCCCCGGCTCCGCAAAAAGAACAAAAAAAAAA
>PVKA01040816.1:0-18458 GCA_004027165.1 Ctenomys sociabilis | reverse complement strand
TATTACCCTAATGTATCTACCTCACTGATGACGTTGACTTCCCTCCCCTCTGCTATATAAGCTACTTCACTTCCTTGAATAAACGAGACTTGATCAGAATCCTGTCTTGTCTCCATTTCTCGCGTCCCTGTTCCATGTCTTTGTCAGTCCCCACTCCTCCCCCAGGCGACCTGCGATGACTGGCCTGCTGGACGGGTCATGTGGGGGCAGGGCGGAACCAGGGATTTAACTCAAGTCCTTGCACTTGCCAGGGAAGTGCTTACTCCACTGAGCCATCTCCCTGGCCCCTGGAAATGTATTCTAATATGAAGTTTGTTTTACTGTATTTCCCACTTCTAATCTGATTTTACCTTTCAATACCCATCTTTTTACTGTCCTAATTCCTTTTAGGTTCTGGAAATGCTCCAAGAAGCAAACAATAGCATTACCACCATGCTGCAAAGAGAAAGAGCGAGGAGACATACTTCTAATTTTATCCTCCTCACTGAGAATCAGGAGCACAGAAAAGATGAAGTAATTCACCCTGAGCCGGTTAGGAGTACAGCTAGGTCTCACTCCAGCTTCCAAAACCAATGCCTTTCTTTTAAGATTCAGCTTTAGTCCTATCTCCTCCCAGGACACTCCAGAACCAACCTCATTAGTGTTTGCACTTCTCTCCAACTCCTGCAGGGCTGGTGCCAGACATCTGGCATTCAGCAAGTCCTTCAATTCTTAACTACAGCCTGGAGTGCTGGAACTGGCCTGTAATCCCACCATTTGGGAGGCCCTGGCAGGAGGAAGCTGCCCATTTGAGGCCAGTCTGGGCTACTTAATTACTTCAAGGTCAGTCTGAGCTACAAATACCATGTCTCAAAAAACCTAATAATAGCTGGGCGTGGTGACCCACACTTGTCCCAGCATTCAGGAGGCTGAGGCAGGAGGATTGCCTTGAAGCCAGCCAAGGGTACATAGTGTTTAAGATCAGCCTGAACTATAGTGAGATCCAGTCTTTAAAAATAAATAAAAATAGAACTGGAGATGGGAAACCATAGTTAAAACGCAAGCCTTAGTAAATTATGAGATTGCTTGTCTCAATAGTAGAGGGAGAAGGGAGCCAGGGAGATAGCTCAGTGGAATAAACGCTTCCCTGGCAAGTGCAAGGGCCTGAGTTCAATCCCTGGTTCCGGAAAAAAAAAAAAAAAAAAAAAAAAAAGTAGAGGGAGAAACTAGTTCCACTCAGGAGGATAGTGGGAAAACATTTGCAGAAAAGATGACATTTGAGATGACCTTTGAAAGTGGAATTTCACCCAGTTAATAAAATATCTGGAGGGGGAAAGACCGTGAAGAGAGGGGCAGTTCATCCGCATAGGGCAGAAGCCAAGGCATGGGAAAATGAGAAAAGTGGTAGGAGGGGAGAGGGAATGTTGGTTGGGGCTGATGGAAACCGTGCTATTTTGTTGTTGCGGGTGCTTGGTATGAGCTCAGGGCTTCTGTCCCATGCCACAGCCTCCTTCTTTATTCTGAGACGATGGGGAACTGCTCAGGCTGGGCTCCAACTTGCCATCCTCCTGCCTCCGCCTCCCCAAATGCTGGTGTGCACTACCACGCCTAGCCAATAAACTCTTTTCCCCTAGATCGTGAGCCTCTTAAGAGCCCAGATGAGGCACGTACACAGTGCTCCGTCGTAGGCATAAACGCCTTCTCTCACACAGATACACACTAAGTATTCACTGGCAGAGATGAATCACGTTGTCATCTCTGTGGCGCCCCTGTATTTGGGCTGCTGGTCTAGGGTCCAACTCTGGCTCTTTGCTACTTGCTTGACTTCAGTTTTCTCCTCTGTAAAGACGGAGCTGCCTCCCTCACACGGGGGAGGACTAACGCGGGGCTGTGGCTAAGCGAGGCCGATACACACGCTTTCCACCAGAGGGAACTACAGAAGGGCTCTGGGGTGCACGCAGGAGCCATTGAACTGCTCCCAGCGCGCTCATTCATTCAACAACCATGAGCCCCGACCGTGACGGGGTCGGCGATCCTCGCGCTTCCGCGCAGACCCACACGACAACCCCCTCACCCGCGCAGGCTGGGGTCCGTCCGGGGCCGCCGCGCATCGCTTCCTCGAGCGCTCAGCGTTCCCAACCCCCCGGGTCTGGATGCCGTTGTAAACAACAGTTTGGGCCAGAGAGGGAGTGGCAGGGCCGAGGAAGGATGCACGCCCAGCGGGGCGCGCCCGGGGCCTCCCGCCGCCCCCGCCTCCTCCTCGTCTCCCCCTGCCCCGACTTCGCGTGGGAAAAGGCGAACAAACAGCGGTGCTTCCGACCTGTCGCCTCGCGCGCGCCGCTCTCTGGCTGTCCTCCTGTCACGGAGTCCGGGTCCCTCCTGTCGCTCCCGCCGCGAGTCAGGCGGGCGGGGAGGCGGGAGCCGAGAGCGACGGCGCGGCGGAGAGATCCGCTCCTCTTCTACCCCCCAGACGCCTCACCCCTCGCCCCTCCGCGGGCGGTCCTCGCTGCCCGGCTCGGATGGACAGCGGCCACCGTGACAAGTCCTCAGCGTCGGGAACGGGCCGACTGATGATAGCAGAGAAGCGCCTGACCAGCCTAGGGCAGCGCCATGTTTTTGTATGGAGAGTCAGAAGGCTCAGTCCTCGGCCCGCCTTGGGCTAGGGAGCTGGGAAGCGCCATGTTTTTGTACGGAAAGTGGTGGCGTGGCCAGGTGCCAGCCGAGGATGCTCGCTGGGCAGCGGTTCGGAGCCTGGACCGGCCGGACGCGAGCTGGGAAGCGCCATGTTTCTGTACGGAAATTCGGAGGGCTGCTGGACTCCAGGCGACCGCGGGCTACGCGACCGCGAAGTGAGGCAAAAACGCGCGGAGTCAGGCAAGCAAAGGGAAAACAAAGGAGCGATCCATTTCAAACGTTTCCCGCCCAGATTTTGAAATCTGTGCCATCATCATCTTTGTATCCGCACGAAATTTATTCCTCTTCCCTCAGTTTGGCTGCTGTAGAAGTCACGCCCACCACCCCACACAGCCGCGTCTCAATGGCACTGTGTTGGATTATGAGCATCACTGTGGCACCGATAGTGCCTGCCTGCGCGCGCTGTCTGTGGGAGGACGCTCTCAGCTCGGTGAAGACGAGGCAGAGGTGGGTGTCTGTGTGTAAACGGTTCCCTTGGTGGCCTGCTCTGTGCAGGTCGTTCCTAAGCACCGTAATTGCACAAAGCGTTGGAAGTTGGGGCTGTATTGCCGAGCTCGACTGAGCTGCTGTTTTCAAAGAAAACTGCTTTTTCGGCCCGCAGCAGTAAAAAAAGCGACCTACACAAATACAAGTAGTTGTGCCTGATTTTAAAAGGTAAAAAACAAGTGATTCTTAGCTGTTCGTTTAAAAAAAAAAAAAAAGCTTTAAAACTGAGCGCAAGCGATATACAAGTCTTAAAATGAAGGCAGTAAATCTACCTGTAACTTATAAAACTTGTTTAAATAACTGGAACAAACCTGATGAGTGGATTTTATGCCTTCAAACACTACTAAATAGTTCCTGTGTTATTGGAGCCCAAAGCACCCTGTCACCACTTACATTATTTTTCTTCACAGTTCTCAAAGGAAGATTTGCCTAAAAAAACTGGAACTGCTAAGATTCACACATATTTAGTTCACACTTTGGAGTCCAGACTAAGGTATCATAGTCTGTAGTTTAGAGCTTCTCAGCCCTTTTCCCCAGTTTAGAATGTGAAAGGTAGAGGTCTAAAACCATCACCCACGGGCCAGGGAGATGGCTCAATAGAATAAGTGCTTAAAATAATAACAATGCAGAAATAATAATGAAACCACCTAAAAGCTCAAGGCCAGGCAAGCAGTGAAAACTTTCCTCAGGATCCTATTTTTTGTTTTCCTTTATCAGAATCAGGGATTGAACTCAGCCCCTTACACTTGCCAGGAAAGCACCTATTCCATTGAGCCATCTCCCTGGCCCCTTCCCAAAGGATTCTAAAGCACAGCCAAGCAGGCTACAACCGTCAAGAGTCAAGAGATCCTTATCTTCTTTGAAGGATTAACCCTTAGAGCACAAGGAGATACTAAAACCATTCTGATTTGCAATGGTTGTAATCTGGAACATAGATTCCAGAATTGTTTCTTTCACATATGAAAAAATATATTGAACCATCGTCTTTTTTTTTTGTGATTTGGTATTTTTTGGTAGTGGTGGTAGGTTGTAGTCAAGGCTGGCCTTGAACTAAGATCCTCCAACCTCAGCCTCCCCAGTGCTGGGATTACATGCATGCACCACCATGTCCAGCCCCTGTTCCAGTTTGATCTTCAGCTCAAGGACTAGTAAATCAAACTATCTCAAGACAGAGTTTACTGTAAAGGACACAGGGCAGGGAAAAGGAAGACAGCTGCCCTGGAGGTAAGCTCTTACCCGTCACCTCCCTGGAGTACAAGGAGGATCTCTTCATGTCTCTGCTTCCGGCTGGCTTTTCTAGATTCCTAGTTGCTGTTCTCTTGTAACCAATTTTTCTTAAAATTTTTATCCTACTCTTATTAACCACGGATGTGATTACAAGTATGTTTTCCAGGAAGTTGTCCTAGTGTTTGAATGTTGCTTCTAGGAGGTTGTACATGATTAAGCAGTTCTACCTTCCCCTCACAGTGTTGGTTTTGGTTGCCAAAGAATCATGCCTCTTAATTATGTGCAAAATAAAGACTGAATCAGCAGAGTTGCTCTGCCAAATTTTGTCTCACCAGTTTTAAAAGCTTGTTTCTGAAAACTTCTTCTCACACCTAAACCATGAATTATCTTTCCTCATTGTAAAGAAAGCTGCCCTCCCCCACTTCCTTATGCAAGAAAACTTTCCCTGCTCCATTAAGTTGGTACATTAACTGTAGTACAGAGATTGGCCCTCAACCTTCTTCCACTTGGACAGTATCACTATCGAAAAAACAAAAACTTACGATAATGCCAGCATTCTGGTGTTGTTTTTCTTGCCTCTCATTAAAAATCTAAGTTAAAATATAAAATTCAGCCTCACAATATAACTAAGAGGTTAGGGACAAACAGCATCAGGTTATATTTCACGTGTTAGACCATTTTTCTACTTAGCAAATATCTTGACAGTGTAATGGTTGTGAAATAATCATTAGTTTAAAAACAAACAAAAAAACTTGTTGCAAGGACCAATTTACAAGAAATACAGGACACAAAGGAACATGATAAAGGATAGTCTAGGCATAGAGTCAGCAAGCTAAGCTTGTGGAAAACTCAAGAACTGGGTGTACTTAAAAACAGAAGAGTGGAGAAAAAAAGAACCAGCACGGTGATGCATGCCTATAATCCCAGCACTACAGAGGCTGAGGCTGGAGAATCACCTTGAGTTCAAGGTGAGCCCGGGCTACATAGTTGAGTTCAAGACCAGCCTGAAGTACAAAGCAAGACCCTATCCCCAAAAACAAAAAAAGTACCAACAGACTGAAACACTTAAATAGCACTTCAGTTGCAATTTATGGACACTGATTAGATCCCTATTTGAATAATCAAAAATCATTTGAGATCATCAGGAATTTGAGCATGAATTGCACACTTGATATTAGGGAATTATAAGACTTAGGAGTGATAATAATGTAGTTAAAATTTGTTTGGTGCTTGTTTTTTTTTGTTTTGTTTTTTTTGCGGAACCGAGGATTGAACTCAGGTCTTGCATTTGGTTGTTTGGTGTTTTGAAATAGGGTCTTCTGTGCAGTTTAAGCTGGCCTTGAACTGTGAACCCCAGGCTGGCTTAGAACTTGAGCTGTCTGCCTGCCTCAGCCTCCTGAGTACTGGAATGATAACCCTATGCCACCATTGTTGGGTGTCAGTACTGAAATTTTATACATGAAGTGATACAACGTCCAAAGTTTGCTGGGTACACCCGTGGAATAGGCAGACACAGACAACAAGATCAACTACCAATTGGCAATTGTTGCAGTAGGTTGGTTGATGATTAGGTACATACAGGTTTTTGTATGTTTGAAATCTCCCACAATAATCTTAAAAAGATGCTGAAGTCTTCAGAAGCATTGGTCTTTCTGGTCTATAATGTGTAGTAATTTGTTTTATCATAGCTGAAATTTCTACCTTGCCTCCTTAAAGAATACCTCTCTAAAAATACAAATCATACTATTACTATATGTAAGTGTAGACCACCCTGCTGTTAACTTAAATACTACATGTCAAATCATCTAAATCTCTATGTTTGGTTTTTGTCTTTTTGAAACAAGGTCTCACTGTGCAGTTCAGGCTGACCTTGAAGTAAATCCCTACATGCTGAGCCCTATAAACTGTGACTACAAATGAATTCACCTCAGAGAGTACTACCCCATGGCAATATACTATATTTCTCTATGATTCAGTTCTGACACACGAAGTATAAAAAAAAGTTTTATTAAGTACAGGTTCATATTTAGAACTTCCAAACTTACAAACATGATTAAATCTTTAGGATAATTTATTCTTAAAATACACAACTTATATATAAACATTAGAAATTTAGTCTCCAAAATACTCAATAAAGACATTTGGATGACACTTATAGAACTGACCCAGCAGTTTCTTCTTCTCTTTGGCAGATAGTTTAGAATCCTCATCAATAGCTTTTAGTAAATTCAACAGTTCATCTTTAGTTTTCTTCTGTGTACTGCTGGAATATTCACTTGGGTCAATTCTCTGGCAGTAAATATATCCTTATAGTTAAAAGGGAAAAATTCCATTAGTGACATTTTAATTTTTTTTCTTGGTACACTTTCTTGTTTTCTGAGACAGGGTCTTGCTATGTAATCCAGGCTGGCCTCAAACTCATGTTGATCCTCCTGCCTCAGCTTCCCAAGTGCTAGGATTACAGGCATGTGCCACCACGCCCGACTATTAGCTTGTTTGAAGTTTATGATGATTACATTCATCTTGAGAAGCTGGCATATACGTACAACATAGTTTAATTTGTTTTAAATCCCCTTCTACTCCACTGCCTCTCCCTATTCCTCAGATTTAACTGTACAAATCAAGAGATATGGTGATTTTATATTTATGTTTCCCATTTTGTAATAGAAGGCTCTCTTATAAAGACTAACTCTAAAGAGAATCTTTAAAATTTAACTGTTTATAGCAAATAACTTCAAATACACAATAATAATTTGTCACTAGATATCATGAAAGCAGTACTTCTTGATTACCTGTGTCTTTATTTGGATCTTTTCCTTCTTGTATTGCCATAAGCTTAATACTGACAATTTTATGTAGAGTTCCTGGAATCTTAAGAAAAAGAAGAGGCAGAGGACATTATTCAAGTGTATTTTAATCTATACATAATCAATTACAAATAAGCTCTATTTAAGTATTGTCAGAATTTTACCTTAAAAAAGAAAAGAATTTTACCTTAAAAACATCTTTTTGATGATCCATTAAAAAGAGTACTAGAAGATCAGTTTTGCCTTTGGATAAATTTTTATTGTCAACAATAGCTTTTGAGAATATCCTTTTCACAACCATTCGATTGTCACTCTACAAAAATAACACATCAGAGTACATTTTTAAAGGGCTATGTTTAATACTAAGAGAATAGTAAATAGGAATAGTTTTTTTTTTTTTTTTTCACTACGAGGGACTGAACCCAGGACCTTTACACTGAGCTACAACTTCAGCACTCTACTGTATTTTTAAGACAGGTTCTTTAACGACCCAGGCTAGGCTTCAACTTGCCATCCTCCTGCCTCAGCCTCCCAGAGTTCTGGGATTACAGGTATGTAGTACCACACCTGGCAGTTAGTAACTACTATCCATTTCAGCACACTGATGCTGGGGATGGAATAACCTGACACACAGGCTAAGTATTAAAGACAGTGAATACAATAAACACTTAGACAACAACAGGCTTTCTTCTCTGACACAGTCTTACTATGTAGCTCAGGCTGTCTTTGAACTCATTCTCTATCCCAGGCTGGCCTCGGCCTCCTGAGTGGTGGGATTACAGGCAGGGAATGCACCCATGCCTGGCCCAAGACTTACTTCTTTCTGTAATTTAAATTCCGAAGGGTGTGCTGCAACAGCCATGAAATACAGTAGTCGTCTAAATTCTTCTCTATTTTGAGAATCCAAAAGCTTCAGGAAGAGCTGAGTAGCTTCTAGTGCTATTTCAATCTTCCCATTTACTTTAGCCAAAAGGAAAAAAAAAAACCTGCTTTTAACTGACTGAATATGACTCTATTAAAGGAAACAAAACTCAAATTACAGCTGCAGCTAAGTACTGTACTTACTCGGAATGATTTCCAAAAGCAAGAACAAGATCGAGAATCAAAATGAAAGACCACCGCTATTAAAGGAAGTCTGTTCTGAAGCTGGCAACCAATACTATATGTCCTTGTCATAGAATGTCTTAGGGCAGTAAATTAAACTCTTGGCTTTGTGAATGAATCCTCGGCCTATGTTTTTATTAATTCCATACATTTTGAGGGTTTGAACACAACTTGTATGACACTGATATATACAACTCAACCTGAGAAAAACAAGGGATTTTCTGAAACCTCCAGTTTATCTTCAGCAAAGTACATGACAGTGCCACAATGGCAAAAGAACAAAGCTTTACAACTAGGCCTCCAGGACTCCAGGATACCAACCACAAGTCCTACATAACTCCAGAGCTCATTAAAGCCTCTTGTCAAATCAGCCCTAGAAGTTTGGGAACATGCATACTTTTCGTGGACTAATCCACACCCACTCCCGGCTTGAAGTGGTACTCTTTTACCCAACTTTGAGGATAATTAATTCCTTGCCCTCAATATAGGGCCTCAACCCCAGGGCCTGGCACTGAGCTACAGACCCAGCCCTATGCTTTACTTGGAGATGGGCTCTGTAAATCACCCTGGTGAGCCTTGAACTCGTGATCCTCCTCCCCAAGATACAAATTGAGTATTGGGGAAGATCTTACCTAGGAGCTCTGCAATTCCATTATGAACATCAGACAAGTGATTCAGCAGCGGCTCCCGAGTGCTGTAATATTTGCCAATGGCATCAAACAGGAGCTGCTTCACCAGGTCTGTTCTTCCAGGCTGCTCAGGGAAGTTTCTGCTGACGGCAACCACCATGGGGTCTGGGAGGTACTCCAGGCAGTCAGTGGCTGCAGAGAGCCACTCGTCCTCTCTGTGGGGAGTGGGAAGAGGGCTCTAAGAAGCAAAGGACAGCAAATGCACACATAGAACCTATTTTCATAAGCTTTGACAGGATACACTTCTGCACGCTGGAAGATAAATATAATTTTGAAACTATGTAGCTAAATCATGTTTCACGAAATTTTCAAAAATTACCTTAGTATGCCCTGCCTGCCTTTTGCAAAAATAGAAACTATACAGTACAGAGGTGAACAACACCAAAGTTCAAACTCTACTTTTTACATTTACAGTAGACACCCAGAAATTCCAAGCTACTTGCTCATGCCTGATCAGGACTAGATCTCAGACTGCCTCCTACAGCAGTGCTTCCTGGATACAACGTAGATTACCGCAGGGCTGTGTGACTATGCCTCTCTTTGTTTAAGCCACAACAGAAGAAAAGAAACTCAAAATAATTAAATCAATTACAAGTCTAGTAAAATGCGTCCTGAATAACTTTAAACTGTCACACCTCATAAAATAGAATTTAGCTTTCACTTTGTTAAATATATATATATATATATATATGTTAAATATATATATATATATATATATATATATATATATATATATATATCTTAAAAAAATCATGTCCTTTGCTACTTTAGACACAAAATAATAATTTTCTTTTCTCTGTACTGAGGATCGAACTCGGGACCATATGCTTGCCAGATGTGCACTTATGGCACAAAACAATTAATTTTGCCATGATATGTATGAATTATTTCAGGCAATCACTCTGCTTCTCAGTTTGTCTTTTTTTTTTTTTTTTTTTTTTTTTTTTTTTTTTTTTTTCCTCTTTTTTTGGTGGAACCAGGGATTGAACTCAGGCACTTGTGCTTGCCAGGGAAGTGCTTATTCTACTGAGCCATCTCCCCCACCCTGCTTCTCAAGTTTGTAAGAAGATGCAGGCACTAGATGATCCTGTCTCCTCTAGCACAAATTCTGGTTCTCTGTGTGAAAATCAAGGTGATTGTAGAACATTTGCACGTTACTTTTACATTGTAGAAACATCAACTACTGCGAGACAGAATTTAATGTGTGGACTGTCTCACACCATGATTTAAGTTCTTTTTGGTGCTGAGGATGGAATCTAAGGCCTCATGAGAGGCAAACACTCTGCTACTGAGCCACAACCCAACTTAAGTACCGCTGACAATTATTTACATTAATAGTTATTGAAGTACGGAATTAGCAAGTACAAAAATGTAAGACGTATTCTTTTCAAACATTTCCATCTCCTTAATTAGACCACAACAGCATCTGCCTCACCTTCAATTTTACATAGGGGAAGAGTTTTCGAGGCTATGAGGACTCTTCCTTAAGGCACTCTGACAGAACTCTTCCTCAAGGAAAAAAACCAATTCTCTCAGCGGCTGAAGGTATGCCTTCAAACCGTAAGATTTATATTCAGAATGATAACTGAAAGTGAGTTACTTTCATCGTATTTCTTTAAGGAAAGCAATTAGCAAATACACATTTACAGCTAGGTGTGCTGGTGCATACCTGTATTCCCAGTTACTCAGGAAGCTGGGATAGAAGGATACCAAGTTTGGGACCAACCCGAGCAACTTGGTGAGGTGCTATGCCAACATAAAAACAAAAGGGCTGGGAGGCAGCCCAGCGATTGAGCCTTGCCTAGTACACATGAGGCCTTGGCTTCAATCACCAGTACTACAAAAAAAAAGAGGGGGGGGGCTGGGGAGATGGCTCAGTGGAATAAGTGCTTCCCGGGCAAGCACAAGGGCCTGAGTTCAATCCCCAGTTCGGCCAAAAAAATTAAAAAAAAAATAAATAAATAAAACAGGCTTTTTCTTTTCATTTTGAGACAAAGTCTTGCTATGTAGTTCAGACTGGCTTTACACACACTATGTAGCCCAAGCAGGCCTCCAGCTCATGGGAAGCCTCCTGCCTCAGCCTCCTGAGTGCTGGGATTACACTATAAAACAGGCATTTTATTTTATTATTATTATTATTATTATTTTTTTTTTTGTCTTTTTGAGGCAGGTTCTCACTATGCAGTTCAGGCTGGCCTTAAACTCACTTTATAGCTCAGGCTGGTCTCAAACTCACAACAATCCTCCTGCCTCAGCCTCCCAAGTGCCGGGATTACAGGCATGCGCCACCACACCCAACTCAAAACAGGCATTTTAGAAGAGTATAAAAGTAGTTTTGTCAAAGGATTCCAAGAATTTGTCAAATCTATTCATTTTATTGTAGATCCCTTTAAAGAATCTTGAGAAACTAGTCAGCCTACATTTAACAAAGAGCATAATGAAAATGAGCATGCTTATAATCCCAATACTCAGGCTGAGCAGAAAGATCAGACTCGAGTCCAACAAGAGAAATTTAGCAACTTGGAACTTAGTGAGCCCTGTCTCCAAGATAAAATAAAAAGACTGGAATATAGTTCACTGGGTTCAGTCCCGTGCATCACCAAAAAGACAGGAGAAAAAAACAGAACGTTAAAAAAACAAATGAATGTAATCATTTTCAAGTGATGCCCAAGAAAGTTATATGTGAAACAAGTGAATCTGAAATAGGAGAAATATGAAGTTGAAATCTTTTTTTCTAATTTGGATCAACAATTTTGTTCACTCGGCTGCTGATAACATCAACTGACAATACATAACATCAACTGACTGAAATTACAGACAGAATCCCAGAAACAATCTTAAAACCATCATCCACGATCTATCTACAAACACACTGAAGTTACCATGGGTATTTGTACGTACTGAGAGTCACTGTAGGCCTTGAGAATCCCTCGGTCCAGATAGTTACTGCTGGCGATCATGTCAGGCTGTGTCTTTGGTTGAGGAACTTTAGATACAACCTCTTTCTGTTTGAGTAAGGAGTCAAGAAGTGGAAGGTCTATAAGCTGTAGCAGCCGTCCGATCGTTTCTTCTTGCCATACTTCATTAATAACTACACAGGAAAAAAGACCACGTAATAATCCATAGTTACTATATGCTCACCAGGATATCCATCTAGGCAGATCTAGGCTAATATGTTGGGTCTGGCAAAAAAAAAAAAAGAAAAGGAAGGAAGGAAGACAGGAAGGAGGGAAAGAAACAGGAAAAGAACAGGAGAGGAGGGCAGGGGAGGGGGGAGGAAGGGAAGAAGTCAACCTTACGATGGGCTTTCTTATGAAAAACTACAACAATCCAAGATTTGTTTAAAGGGTAGGAGAACAGACTTTGGACAACAGGAATTCTTTTCATTCTTTGTACTATATAAAGCAATCTCTCAGAGATAAGAGATCGAGTCATATAACATGTTAATAAGGACTTTGGAAGAAAGAATGATTCATTCAATCTCAAACCCGATTTGAAACTCTTGGCTACAGATTATTCCACTCAAGAGTTTCCACAACCGGGAAGGAAGGGGGTAGGAGGGTAGAATCAGTCAGTACACCGCATTCCATTGCCACGAGGAAGAACATGAGAATTCTGTTAATGTTTTAAATGTAGTTTTCAAGTATTTACTGAACCTAATAAAGTCTTAGGAAAGAAACAGCTGGGAGCATATTTTAAGCAGAAATCTGCATGTAAAATACTTCAGATTTGAACCTCTGCCAGCTGACAGGACAAAAGTCAGTGTTCAAGAGTTGTAACACTGATGCATTTGTTAAAGATAACAGACTTCTGTTATAGCTTAATATAAATAGCTTTAAAACATAGCACCATCTTTCTATGTGCTGTGGATATTTAAATTCACATAAAGGTTAAGATTCACTTTATCTAGTTCAGTCTTCTAGGTCTTACTTTCGGCATCATCGGTAGCTTACCTTGTGGAGACAGGGTTGCAGAGATATTTACGTGAGGGGAGTTAGCAGGCTTTAAACTCAAATTGTCCCACAGGTCTTCCAAACTGTCCGATTTGATATCAGATGATTGATACAGGGTACCTGGGTACCTGAAATGAATTTAATGGGCCCACAAATAGTTTACTATTTGATAGGTAATAGTTGGTGAACTAAAACACAAGTAACAAATTTTAAGAGCAGAAAGAAATATATAAAAACTCCAGCTTTTTCAAACCTAAAATGCATTCTAAGTTTCCTGTGAACATTTTATTTGGATGTAATGCAAAAATGAAAATTTGGGTCTCTAATTTTATTTATTCTTGTTTTTGTGAGCCAATCTTGCTATGCCATCCAGACTGGCCTTCAATTTACTTTGTAGCCCAGGCTAGCTTCAAACTTGTGATCCTCTTGCCTCAGCTCTGGGATTAAACATAATAAAACAACAGAATGCATTATTGTTACTGTTTGTATACATTAGTTGTTTCTCGGTATCCTTTGTGGATTGTGTTCATCTTTTCCCAAATACACATCCACACTCCTTCAGCGGTAGTTCTGAAGCCAAACCACTTTAAAAAACTAAAGTTTATTATTTCAGAGGCCTTATGATGATAAAACCTGTCTTGAGATTATCATAATTTCTACTCCAGTTAATGACTGCTCCTCTTTTCACTGAAAAGAGCCAACACGCTAGGTTACCAACTGCTATCCCGGACCCTCCCAGAGGAGTCATGGTGTTTATGTGTACAAAATGACCTTTCTAAAATCTACACCCTAAATGCTTCTGGTCCAAAGTTTCAAATAAAGCAGGAGAGCTGTGGACCGTGCTCTCCCCTCTCCTCATGCTTCTTTCCCGGACACTTTAGATTATCTTCCTATTTCTTTCCTGAACAGAGAGAAATTTTGCTATGTTTGAAGTCAAGACATAGAAAAACATTTAAAATGTCAATGTACAAAAACTGACGGTGGGTCAGATTTCAATCATAACAGACGACACTGACGCCTCTGTGGTCCAGCTGAGAACACAAGAGAAAAGGAAAGCTGCACCCAGTCCTGACAAGCCGCTAAGTTCATCACACACCATCACCTGTCCTCCTTCCAATCACAAGGCCCACGAGCCTGTCCCTGTCAGTGACACTCTCTCCCTCTTATTTTCTGTAAGTGCACTGCCCTGTTTCTAGCCAGCCCTTCCCTTTGGCCACACAACTGCCAAGCAGGTCTTGCCGTGGCTCACTGCCGGGGGCTGGACCCAGGCCCCACTCTCATTGAGACTCTGCCACTGCATGCGTCCCCAGCCTCTGGTGACAGTTACAAGGCGCAATCTCGTCTTTCTGCAGCAATCCAGCGCCCTAATGATCAAGTCCAAACTCCTAGCTATACAGGTGGGGATGGATGGTGCTTGTGTCTGCGGTCCCAGCTATCGTGAGGTGGAGGTTAGAGGATCTCTTAGGCCCCAGGACTGAAGACCAGCTTTGGCACCACAGCAAGACCCCGACCCAAACAATACACACCCCAATCCAGTCTTACGTCCTCTGAAACACTCGGCCTGCTGACACCCACACACCATCCACACTTCCAGTGATACCCTCTGACCTAATTTCTTCTCATCTTCTCTTTCTTTGTATGTATGCGTATATATATATATTTTTTTTGTTTGTTTGTTTGTTTGTTTTATTTTTTTAACCAGGGATCAAACTCGGGACCTTGCACTTGCCAGGCAAGTGCTTATACCACTGAGCTATCTCCTTGACCCACTTTTTTTTTTTTTTTTTGTCTTTTTTGAGACAGGGTCTCACTGTGCAGTTCAGGCTGGCCTTAAGCTCACTTTGTAGCTCAGGCTGGTCTCGAACTCACAACAATCCTCCTGCCTCAGCCTTCCTTGACCCACTTTTAACCATTTGTTTACGTATTCTTTATTTTCATACCACATTGCATATTTTTAATTTTTTTATTTACTATATTGCCCAGACTGGCCTGGAATGTAAAATCCTCCTGCCTCAGCGTCCCAAGTAGATATGAATTACAAGGCATGTACTGACGGATTTCACACTCTAACTGTAACTTGAGGGGTGAAAACAGTTTATTGCCAGGTGTGGTGTTGCCTATAATCCCAGCATTGAGGAGGCTGAGATAGGAGTATTACTGCAAGTGAGGTCAGCCTGGCCTACACCGTGAGTTCAAGGGACCCTGCTGAACTACACACCGCAGGGGCCCTGTCTCAAAAAAGAGAAAAAGACATTAGTTTATTTCTGCTAAATATAAAATATGACTAAATAAGTCTATGAGATATCTGATAAAGTCAATATTTCACTGTACCTTATAAAATTTACCTACAGATCTAGATTTCAGCCAAATGTCCTATTTATAAAAGTAACATACTGAACTCAGTATGATGGTTTTCACTGGTAATCCTAGTGCTCGGGGGTAGGTTGGGGTAACAATCACAAGTTCAAGCCCAGCCTGGTCAATTTAGCAAGTCCTTGTCTCAAAATTAAAATATTTCAAAAAAGGAGCTAGGCTTACTACTGGCACATGCCTGAAATCCCAGCATTTGGCAGGCTGAGGCAGGAGGATCACCTCAACTTAGAGGCCAGCCTGGGCTACATAAGGAGTTCAAGGCCAGCCTGACTATATAGAAGACTTAATCTCAAAAGCCAAAAGAAAAAAAAAAAAAAATTAAAAAAATTATTAAAAGGGCTGGAGATGTTGCTCAGTGTAAAAAAACATATGCACAGACAGAGAATATAAAGCCAGTCCATGTCTCAAAAAGGTACACAATCCTTCCAGCCTCCCCACCATTATCTAACATTGTGTACTAACCCGGCGGGCGCGTGTAGTTTGTTCTCCTTGCCTGACTGACTGTCTTGGTTGGGTGCTGTTGTGAATCTATACAAGCTGCAGCTGCTATCTTCAAATGTAGGTTTTTTGTCTTTTCCGAAGACTCTGGTCGGAACTGCTTCGAATACCTTGTAGTCCATAAGCGCCTGACACACTCTCACCACTTTGGCCCGAGGAATATCGACATCACCAAAGTACTTGTTCTGAATTAGGTGCGAGTAAATGACATCCACGGCCTCGGAACCCACGAAGCAGTCGTTGTGCCGTTTCAAATGATGCCTTCGCCTTTTGACCTCCACTTGTGTTTGGAGAGTGTTTATGATGCTGCTCCACACGTAGGTGGCTCCAAATGGCTTCTGGGCCACGCTGAAACCTAGAAGGGAGGAAATCATTCAGAAATGGGGCATTAGGCTTTGTTCATTTGCCGTAAAGTCTAAGCAGTCCTTAAGCAAAATGGCAATTTGCAAAGTTGTTAGTGAGGAGAAATAATGAAGGCAAGAGGCCGGCCAAATAGCTCAGCAGATTAAAGTGCCCACTTAGGCAGACCCAACAGCCAAGGTTGCATCCCGATGGCCCCGCCTCGGGGCACGTTGAGACAGTGATTGAGACTGGGTGTGGTGGCGTGCACCTGTAATCCCAGCACTTGGGAGGCTGAAAACAGGATCACTACAGGTCTGATCTGTGTAGTGAGACCCTGTAGACCCTGTACTAAATGCATTTAAAAAAGAAATAATGGGGGCCAGGGAGATGGCTTAGTGGAATAAGCACTTCCCTTGCAAGCTCAAGGGCCTGAGTTCAATCCCAGTTTCACCAAAAAAAAAGAAAAAGAAATAATGAAGGCAGTTTATTAAAGAAATACTATTTTAATAATAACTTGTTGCTAAAAATCTTATTACCGGGCCAGTGAGATAGCTCAGCAGAATAAACACCTCCCTAGAAAGCACAAAATCCTGAGTTCAATCCCTGGTACCACCAAAAACAAACAACAATAAAAACACACATTTAAAGTAAAATAAATAAATAAATAAATAATAAAATAAAAATCTAGTACCTATGTAGGTGTGCTGGCACACTCCTATAATTCCAATACTCAGTAGGCTAAGTCAGGAGGATTACTGTGAATTTGAGGCCAGCTTGGGCTACACAATGAGTTCAAGGCCAACCTGCACTACAAAGCTAACACCCTATCTCAAAAAACCACCAAGAAGGAAAAATGAATCAACCATGTGTGGTGGCATACACCTGTAATCCCAGCACTTGGGAGGCTAAAGCAGGAGGTTTGTGAGTTTGAGAACAGCCTGGGCTACAAGTGAGCTCAAGGCCAGCCTGAACTGCATAAGCAAGACAAAAAAAAAAAAAAAAAAAGAAAGAATCTAGTATCTACTCAACACTGAATGTTTTTCATGTGCTAGGATACAATATAGTAAACAAAATAAAGTTTCTGTTCTCAAAGACTCTGAGACTCTGTGGACAGATACAAATAGTATGTGTATGTTGGAACAGTGCTAAAAAGCAAAATTGTAACTGGGTAGGAAAGAGAATGTCCCCAGCCCTTTTGGGAACCTGGTCTCTGTGTAATTCAGGTAGCCTTGAACTCATTATGTAAGACCAGGCTGGCCTCAAACTCACAGCTATCCTCCTGCCTCAGCCTCCTGACTGCTGGGGTTCTAGCTTACACCACCAGGCCCAGTGGGAATGTTACTTTAACTGGGATAGCAGGAAAGACCTTTCTTTATATCTGAGCAATAACTTGAATAAAGCAAGCTGTTCAGACATCTGGCAGAGAGAACAGAAAAAGCAAAGAGCCCTCAGTAGGGGAGTGAGCTCTGCTCCCCCAGAACAGGAAGGAGGCCAGCAGGGCCAGCGTGGCCTGGCTGGGGGAGAGAGCGGGCAGTAGGAAGTGAGACTGAGGGTAGGGGAAGGCACACAAGGGGGGGGCAGACCACAGGGGAGCAGACTAAGCAGGGCCTGGTGGCAGGGCACTGGAGTTACTGATCTTCAGCCGCAGCCCTATGCAACACAACCATTGCCACTTGAGACAGAACAGAGAGGTTACATGGAGGTCTAGGTGCTCTACTGAAAGAGGTAGCGTCCTATGGGAGCCGAGCCAGCTCAGGATCTATGCAGCTCTGAAGCATTATTAGGAAGATACGCACACATACAGGAGCTGCGGGAATAAACTAGTATTTAACTAACTTATTTATTTATTTTTATACTAGGAATCAAATTCAGGACCTTGTGTTTTCCAGGCAGGTGCTGTACTGCTGAGTTATCTGCTAGACCCTAATGTAATTTTTTTTTTATATATATATATTTGGTATGAGGACTCACTACATACCTTGGACTTGTAGTGATCATCCCATTTTTCAGCCTCCCCAGTGCTGGGATTATAGATATGTGCCACCACACCTGGTCTCAGTGGCTGGCTCAGCATGCCCAGGGGCGTTGCCAACATGGTATGTGGTCTTAGGGATTGAACCCTGGTCTCTCCACTTGCCTAAGCAGGCACTTAGTCTGCTGAGCTATCTCTCCGGCCCTTTAATTTGTCTTTTTTTTTTTTTTTTTTTTGAGACAGGGTCTCACTATGCAGTTCAGGCTGGCCTTAAACTCACTTTGTAGCTCAGGCTGGTCTCGAACTCACAACAATCCTCCTGCCTCAGCCTCCC